>JAOBAT010009437.1:0-10381 GCA_026413305.1 Hydrozoanthus tunicans | reverse complement strand
GTCTAGTTAGTGAAAAAACTTTGTAAATTTACTCTGAAAATCCCATGTGGGAGAGTGAATTAAAATATCACATCACATATCACATCACATTCTTTTATTAGAAACTTAGTATATATTAGGTTTCTTCCAATTCCAAATCAGGAACGAGATTTTTGTATTAAAAACACTTTGAAAAAGTGTTCGCTAGCTATTGAAATGTTAAACGTATCAAAATTGTTTAGTATTCATCATACAAAATTGCCTTTTCGAAAGAAATCGACTTATTTTTAAAACATAATCAAGTTAAGTACAAGTGTTTAAAACAGCTATAAAAAGGCTCTCACAAAGTTCCGTCATTATTTGTCAAGCTAAAACTCATTCATGCAAACACGTTTCATTTGCCGAACATTGACAAACCAATGTATCGTATAAAACAATAGTACAATCGTAAAAAACGATTCAATCATGCATCTTGCATCGTAAAAAACGATTCTATCGTTTAAAACAATTCAATCGTGCATCGTAAAAAAAAAACAAAAAAAAAAACGATTCGCACGATGTCACCCAAGTGGTCACCAGTTCCATGCGCATGGCCATAAGTTATGCATAAATCGAGGAAAACTATGCCTTGTTTTGGACTTTTTTTAAATATCTTGATTAGTTTTGTTTTACTACTTACAATATGAATTATGAATGGCCTTCCCGATGCTAAAAATCGCATCAAACTACCTAAAAACTTAAACCATCATTTAATTTTTTTAAGTGATACTGAGGCCATTACGTCATCAGTACTTTTAGAGCTCTAGGGGGCTTTTCCAACACTTCTATTCAACTGTGAGTGGATAAAAGTGCTTACCCAACTAATTGAAGTCCCCAAATTAGTGCATTCAATGCAAAGAAAACTCAAAACATACACCATCGATTTAAGACATCACATAGTTTGAAAGGACTTCAAGCTGCTCTGTACTATAGGCCATAGCTAGTGTTAACAGTGCACTAGTGAGTTTTTCCTCACACACTGGGCCATCGCATCAGCCATGCAAACTTCACCATGATCGTATGAATATTGGACCAGGAAAATGAGATTGATCTCCTGGCCTTCAAACCATGTGACATCACACATATCTAATGAGCTTAAAAAGTGTTCACAGCTTTGGTGCTTTAATAGGCATTTTGTCTTCGTAAATTATCTGTAAAAAAAGCAGTTACAAGTGTCCCAGTGGAAATTATATGGGTCAAACTTCAATTTTAGATATTTTAAACTAGCAATGATATCATATAATCCTGGGAAATTGAGATGATTTTATTAGTAGTGGATATATTCTTTGATGAAAAGTATAAATATTGAGGTATATAGTGTACATTTATTATAGGAACCCATGCTTGCTGAGGAATATACCTCAATTGAATAATTGACTGCCGTGAGAAAAATAAATTAAGAGTGGAATAAAATCTCTACCATAATCAATTCTGAAGAAAACTCCTTGATCGTAATGCATAGTCCTTCAAATTCCTGTCAAATTAGTGCTGTAAATGGCAACAAGTTAAAAATTTAAGAAAGAAATCAAATGCTGCACCAAGATGAGAGAAAGTTTTATTGCACTGCATATATATTGCCTACAACCGAATTTCGAAAACATCGTTTACGTGTTGTTTAAAGTATTTCCTTCATCTCGGTAAATTCTCTCATCTAGAGTGGTTAACCCTTTCAGTCCCAGTTGTATTGGTTTAGTTAATCCCCATCAAGAGTGTTAACACTTTCAGTCCCAAAAATGTGTTTGTAAGTTGTCCCATCTAGAGAGGTTAATCTTTTTGAATAGTCCCAGTACTTCTATTGGTTAATTCTCAAAACTAGAGCTTGTAACTCACATTGAAAAAGTTTTGGAAAATGAAAATTTTCATCTTTATAATTAGTAGTTTGCTTTTATCTGCTTGCAGATTAGTTCTTTTTCTCAAATTACTCCATTAATTACCAGTTATTGCATTGTTAAATACTTATGTGTTAATCTTGGGTGTTTACATACTCACACTGTAGAAATTTAGTTGTATACTTAGCTTGATAATTGTAAATAAGCATGTATACATGCTTTAAAGTAGGCTCCTCATGATCACCACTCCAATTCAGTTTGTAAAAACAATTAGTGTAAAAAATGATGTAAGAAACGTTGGAAGTGATGGAGTAAAGTTGATTTTTAGGTTATTTTTTTTTGTTTCAAACAGCTATTTATGCATGCGGTTCCAGTGTGGATAGCTGCCCTAAAAATCTTTAATAGAGTTTTTTTGTATAAATTGATTAGAGCAAGTATTTCTACAGCGTATGAGAATAAATCAACTCATTAAACATAACCTCTTTAATTTTCTTCAGGTATAGTGGTCAGTTGAAAGTAATGTATGTTGGTGGGCCTAATTCCAGGAAGGACTTCCATATTGATGAGGGAGAAGAGGTAATAAAAGGTCAATTAAAGTTATCAATGCTCAGGTTTTTTCAGTGACTGACTCTGAGACTTCATCAAATATTGGCACAGACATTAAGACACAAAGAAAGCTGAGATTTTTACCTTCAGCTTGCCCAGCCCTCCCAACTGCCACTTCTAACCCCACCCTTAATCAAGATAAACTTCTGGCTCCACCACCATCAAGTCTTACCCCATCCTGGCCTTGCTACATTCCCTCAATGGCCCCTCCTGTCATATCCTGATGATCCCACATCCCCCATCTGTCTTTAACTTTAATGAATATATATGGCAAAGTCTTTGTTAAGTTTCTTCCTGTGCCCTTTCACTCATTCCCACCCTAAACCCAATTTTCCTTATTATTTTCTACCCTCTACCCCCTTCTTAAATCTCTCCCCCTCAAACTTCTACTAACTGGCTTCCCTCAACCCCTTTTCTCAAGATGACTCATCTTTCACTGGAATGCCCCTAATCTCAACCCCCCTTCCCCCTCCCCTCGCAAATTTGTGTAGCTGTTTTTCTTACAAAGTTATGAATAAAACATTTTTCAGTTATAAAACTCTTTCAAATTTTAAGTTGAGAATAGATTTTTTTGAAGAAACTTCAAAACTTTTTCTTAATATGGAATAGTTGGAATATAGGCTCAAATGAAGAAGAGGAAATCATGAAACCAAAAAGTTTTTTCGGCTACAGTAATAGTTTTTTAAACCCTACTCAGTATACCATGAGATCTAGATCAGTGGAAAATTTTTGTTGCTGAAAAAGCTACTAGCACCTCTTCAACTGTGATGTGTTTATTTCTTTCGGCACCATTTTCTCATGAAATGTAGTGTAAGTATCATATTTGAATTCTAATCCCTTGACCTTTGTCATCTATAACACCAAGTAAGAATGGTACCTTTCCAATCCATCAACTTTGGTCGCTAATGCTAGTGCTGAAAGAGATATGCAGATTCTTTTAGTCTGAAAAATTTACTAACAATACTTTTCTTTGACAAATTTGTTACAGTTTTTCTATATGATCAAAGGTGATATGTGTCTGAGAATAATTGAGAAAGGAAAACCCAAAGAAATACCAATTAAAGAGGGAGAGGTAGGAATTATTATTAAAATGAATATGCTTTTGAGGATTTACAGTAACATCGCTGTTCATTTATAGTTTTCCTTGAAACAACTCAACAGTGTTTATGGGAAATGTATAGTTTTCCAGTTTACCCAATCTGCTCTCAAATATTGGTCCTATTTCTCACCACCCCCTGTTTATTAGAGTTTATTACAATTTGAGTAAGTACTTTAAAAAAGACAGCAAATGTTATAAAATTAGATTTTTTGAAGTAAATTTATGTGTGTGAAAATGGTACTAGAGAGCAAGATTTGCTCTCCGGTTATACAAATGCTTAGAAAATATCCTATTTTCTGTTTCTTGTCAATTATTTTTTAATATATTTTAGGTCAGTAGCTGAAATCTTGCCAGTTTACTTATGTTTATAGCTAAGACTGCTCTTTCCTTTTCTGAATTGCAGATTGATTTGATGTAGCGGTGTTCGTGTGACTCCAAGCCACGAACACCCTTATAATACCAGATGAGCGACTTCTAATAGCCTTACCAAACAAACGTACATACCAAAAATCCTTCGGTTGTTTTTTCTGTTAAATTTTGAGTTACATGATAAACATTGTACTTACAACAAAGCGAGTTTATAATGTAGCATTGCATTTTGTCTAAACTAAAAATTTACCTCTAAATTCATGGTAAGGTTACAAGCAAACGTTTTGTTCAGTTCTCTTTTAAAACCAAAAAATTGCAAAAGTCTGAGAGAAAAGTTACTATCAGTTAAAATTCAGTACTGTCCGATTCCGAGACAAGAAGATTTTTAATTGGAGAAAGGTGCTGCATTGTCAACAGCCAACAAAGTGAGCCATTTTTTATGGTACTTCTTGGAGAAGTTAGCTATTCATTAATCTCAGCCTCAATTGTAAAAGTTTTTCTCAAGTACCATGTATTTAAGATCACATTCAATGTACATCCCAAAATCGTTTTGTTTTTCACCAGGTTTTTGTTCTTCCAAGTCGGATTCAACATTCACCACAAAGGAAGGAGGACACTGTTGGACTTGTAGGTTCATAGATGAGTCAGCTTAAGTTTAAATGCAGTTGTGCCACGCTCTGTTCTCCCTCATATTTACTCACATTTCTTTGTACCAGTTAAAAGGGGGAGGTCTGATATCCTCATACAAGCCTCGCAGCTTCTAATCAGACTTCCTCGCCATACTATATATCTAAACTTATCATCGATTAACTGTTTACTATTATTCTATGGCGAATAAACTGAAACTGAAACTACCTCATTTTTCCCAGCTTCCAGTCAATTTCTGAGTTCCAGTACAATTTCAGTATTGCTCTTGCTACTATGAACTTTGCCACCAGAAGTTTGATGTTTTTAAGCAATATTTTTGAAGTTTCCAAGTACATGCATCTGATTCCCTTCAAAACAGCTAGTTTCAGAGAGTCGATTTTGTGTCACAGATATAAATAATTCAAATAAAACCTCATGATTACAGGACAAAGTATATACAAAATAAAAAGGATGGCTTGAACCAGCTGAAACACTCTTACTCCACTTACCAAGCAAAGTAAGTTGTTTGGTGATGAGAATTTAAAAGCATGGGCGGTAGAACTGTCCCCACCCCAATTATTTGGTTGGGAGGGGGGAGGGTTCAGGCCTCCCAATGTGTTAATGAGATAATTTAAATAACACAGATTTCATTGACCATTTGTTTGTCTTTTCAAAGTTTTACATTTTTCACTGTGCGCCCCAAATAATTTTTTGTTTCTGCCGCCAGTGAAAAGGAAGTGGTAGATCAAAGTAATTTCACGTGTGTGAACATCGGTTCCTTATGCTTCTGCATATCCCACAAGTGTCAACCGGGCTTTACGGTGCCCTAAAAGAACAAACACATACATATTCTGATACCGGGAAAATAGTTTTATTTAACATTTACATACACTGTACTTTACATTGCTCTATTGTAACTGGTAGATTTTTGTTTTTGCTCTTTGTATACAAACACTCATGTTATCTTTTTCTTTTTTGTCAGGTCATCGAACGTGAAAGGCTTGCAGATGAAATGGATGGCTTAAGGTGCAAAATTTCAAAATTTCAAAATTATTAAATTTTGGTTATTTAATTAATAAAAATTATTAAATTTCATTTAATCGTCCGAAAAAATTTAACTTCCGAACATCAACATTATTTTCCGAAACTTTATAAATATGCTTGAATTTTGGCTACTGATGATAAATATCATAAGGTTTGGAATTCTAGTTTAATGAGGAACCCATTTTAATAGACTTTGAAGTAGTTTTACAACTTCCACTACGATGACAGATTCCTGGAAGTTGACAACTTCCTTCTCTGCCGAGTTTGTCTCGTCTTGTGAATCAAATTGTTTCACTATTCTTGGCACGTTCGGCGTTTCGCAGGCGTTGGTGTTGTTTGAAAACCAGTTGAGTTTGTTGATAGTTTTTTAAAGTGCCTATAACACTAACAGTTATTTTTGTAACCACTTAAAGTGTTTGGAAACTAAGGGCGTTTAAGAAACGAATTTTTCAAATCGGTCGTACTCTCGATTTTTTATACACATTTGAAGCTCGAGTTTTGTTGGTTCACGAGCGCGTTTTAGGGGGACTGGGTTATGACGCCATTCCGGGACATCTCTGGATCAAAAGGCAGCAAGATAAACATGAATGAATCCGAGATTTTGGATTCAGAAGAAGATTTCGATTCCTCATGCAGTTCTCAGTTCTTTTCCCCTTTGCGTTTAGAAAAGATCTCATTTGCTCAATATTACAAGTCAGGAATGACGTCATACCCCGGTCCCCTGTAAACGCGGTCGGGAACCAAGATGTCTGCAAATTTTGCTAGTTTGAGACACTGTCGAAAAAACAACCAATTTGACCGAGTTTTAAAATTTTTTTTTTGCAGAAGTACTTGAAATTTTATATGAAATTATTTGATCCAAAGAAAGTTGTTAGCGTTACATGCACTTTAAAGTGTGTTTAGTTTCGTTGTTTGCTCGAAATTTACGGCTAAAAAGGTCCGAAAGTTTTTTGTCCGCCGGAAATTGCCCCGAATTTAACGGTCCGAATAATTTCGTAACTAAAGTATTGCTCTTATCGGATTTCTCGTTTCACTCATCAAACAGTAGAAACTAACTTTACGATGTGATTAGTGAAGAAGTTTTTGCAACTTGGTGTTGTATATATAGAATGAAGGAAATCGCCTCTCAAGTTTGAGTGATCAGAAAAAATTCTGAGTCACCGACAGGAATCGAACCCGCAACCCTCTGATTACCAGTCAAATGCTCTACCCACTGAGCTACAGAGACTCACATGGGGAGCCGAGTTACAGGATAAGTTCTTGTCTATTCCCCGCTGGACACACGTCTTGCATCTTCTAGCTCAAGGGTTGCAGGTTCGATTCCCGTCTGTGACTTAGAATTTTTTCTGATCACTCAAACTTGAGAGGCAATTTCCTTCATTCTATATAACTCTACAATGTATTATTCATGTTTTGAGTCACCAAACTCCAGAGTTATCATCAGCTGAGTTTTGTACGTGATGTCTGTGGGTGGGATTTTCAGAGGAACTCATTTTTCAGATTTCAGGGGGAACTCATCTTTCAGATAAAGGCTTTTGTTCAAACCAGAGATTAGAACATGCAGGGTTCAATTAAAATAGCTTCCGAAATTGCGATCCTACTGACGAATTTTAGTTTAATTAATTTCAATTTAAGTTGAAGTGGTTCTATAAAGGGGGACTCAGAAAATGGATAGCTGCGCGTGAGATCAGAGATAAACCTCGGGTTTCATCACCTCAAAATGACTGCAGTCGAAAGCTGACAAACATTTATCTATACTTTCTTGCTACAATGTTAAGTACAATCTGTTCATACTAAAAACAGCTGACCAAAATTATGGTCTACAATGAACAGCTTACAAGATAATGCATATTTTCTGAACGTTATTTTGAACCCTGCAGCAGGTTTAATATAATTTAGAACTATTCTGACTTGAATTTTTTTTCTTAACGGAGTATTGTGCAACCCCGATATAACGAAGTCCCCAATATAACGATGTTTTTTTTAGGCCGACAAAAATTACAGTAATTTGTATTGGTGTAACAATCCCGATATAATGAACCAAATTTTTAGGTCCCGAAACCAGTCTTACCACGATACAACAAAGTTTCACAAAACAGTATTTTGACATATTTACTGCATCGGAAATTTCCAGTCTTGATTTTATTGTTTCAAATTATTATTCATTATGTTTTATCACGTAACAGATAAGAAAATGATGTTTCAAGAAATACGTTTCATCGCTAATTCAGTTTTTGCCAGTTTTCAAAACCCCGGTATAACGAATTTTTTTGTGTTTTGAAAGTCAGTTGTCCGGTCCCCTGGCACTTTGTTATATCGGGGCTGCACCGTAGTTTCCCTCTCTGCCTGCTAAAAGCTTGTAGATTGCAAGATTTAAGTCAAAATTTTTTTTCCCAGGTATTTCTGCGAGGATGGTGTAACGCCACTGTATGAGAAATGGTTCCATTGTACAGATCTTGGAACCCAGCTGGCACCGATTATCAAAGGGTGAGACCTTCATCGGTTTTTTAATCAGGGCCCGGTTATATTTTATGCAGTAAATCTCTAATGAAAGTTATTTGACAACATTTAAACCATTACTTTAGGAGTCTTCCTCTCACTTAACAACCAGGGATAGAGAAATCGACAAAGAATCAAACAATCTTTGATTTATCAGTGACGACCATTAGCTTTTATCCAGCGGATAGCTTATCCAGGCTTCGTGCAACCTGGCCCAGGGCTCGAAATTAACTTTTTTTAAGTAGCCGGCTGGTACCTGAGGTAAAAATTTGATAGCCTGAGCAGCCATTGAGATAATAGCCGCATATATTTTCACCGTGTAATCCAAACTATGTCAGCGCCCAAGAGAGCAGATAAGCTTCAGTCGTTCATCACATGTTACATCATATCGAGCGAGCACTTTGCGAGAAGTATGTCAAGCGGGGAATAGACAAGAACTCAACCAGAGACTCGGCTCCCCATGTGAGTCTCTGTAGCTCAGTGGGTAGAGCATCTGACCGGTAATCGAAAGGTTGCGGGTTCGATTCCCGGCAGTGACTCAGAATTTTTTTCTGAGCCGTTTCAACTTGTAAATCAATAACTTCTTCTCCATTAGAAACAATTAAAAGGTTCTACCCAAACCTGTAGGCTTCCTACAATTCCTAAAAATCAAGTACTGTAGCTTGTCAGGGCTAGAACTTTAATACCACCGATACTGGGTGGCCTATGCTTCCAAAAAATGACCGCTGGCTACTAGACTTATAGAACTTGTAGTCAGCTCGCTGCTGCAAGATTGAGAAGAACCTTTGCGACTGATTATAAATAATAGTTATTGTTTCTAGTAAAATGATAAACAAAAATATGATGAACGAATGAAGCTTTCTTTCTTCGGCAAACAAATCTGGAAAGAAATAGTTATTTTCACGCGTACACAGCTACTGCGCAGAAATAGTACGGATTACGTGTTGAACTATGTACGGCCACTAAAACTAACGCCCAGACTATCAAATATTTGGCTCTGGTGACCAACTGGCTATTTAAGAGGGTTGATTTTCGAGCCGTCTAATTTTTTTGGTTGTGCATTGGCCACCTATCATGAGTGGCGGATGTGGGGCACAGTGCGGTAATTGTAACAGTTCTTTATAAAGTAAGGGATTCTAATTCAAAATTTGATATTTTTGGCGAGAAATTATTGGGGGGTCTGCCCCCCCTCACCCAACCAAATTTTTTAGGGGACCAGTTCCGCCTGTAGGTGACAAGTTCGAGCCTTAATTTATGCATTTCTTCAAGTTGACTTAACATTTTAAAATGCAACCATACAACGCTTCCCTTTTTCAACGACACTCGTTCACGTGGCGGTTATCACTTTTGTTGTCTTTGAAATCCCGAGGATGCGCGTGGGCTGGGGATTCTAATTGTATTCAGCTTCTCATTCCTAAAAGCCGCTACACCGATACTTCCACTGTAGGGCTATATTCGGGTGTTGAATGTGTCCCAGTTACAGACAAAGATCGGACACGATTTTTCGTCATGAAGGAAGATCCGACAAGCTAGATCCCAAAACGTCTGATCAGATGATCATTGTCGGCTAATGTGTGGCACTGACCGTAATGATTGCGACACCTTTTCTCTCTTTTACTTTATGATATTATTACTGTTCATTCATCTGTCACTTACGTTTTCAGGTACTTTGCATCAGAAGAGCACAAAACAGGTGTCCCTGGGCCAGGTAAGCCTATCCAGACTTGCTTTTTGTGCCTATAGTGGCTCGAAGAGCCCAAGGCACAGTACTATCATGCAGGTGGTTCGTAAGTTATTCGTGATCAAATCGGCATTAATCGGCAAACCAACGACTTACCGAGGACCAGCCGACTACGATACTCAATTCGCATTTCAATATGGTGCTTATATCATTTGTCAACGATCAACAGCATAGTCAAGAGTCCGTATTTATAATAGTCTTGGATTATCTGTGGATCGATCATGAACACACTTTGCTATGATTTTCCTTTTACAAAAATTTGTCTGTGGCTGATGAATTATTTTTAATTTTTGTTATTTTCATGATTATGTTTTATGAAAAACACAGTATTCATAATGCTAACCCTGTTACTTCTACTAACGTTAACCCGTTTGTGTTTGTTAGATTCTGTTGCCAAAGACCCACCAGTTAAGGTCGATCTTGTTACAGAGGTTGACGAACCCTTCTCTTTGAAAAAGGTTTGTCTTGATAGAAAGTGTTTTGTCAAGGTCGGCGTCTCAAGGATAAGGGGGGGGGGGGAGGGGAATATCGTTTTGGAAAACAGGGACG
>JAOBAT010009426.1:0-10382 GCA_026413305.1 Hydrozoanthus tunicans | reverse complement strand
TGCATTTTTCTTTGCTTTAACTGCCAGTTCCCCTAAATATTTAACTAGTTTTTCCTTTTTGGCAGCTTCTTCAGGTTTCCTTGCATCTGTTGTCTTGTTTAAATCACTTGGTTCTCGCTCATCATCATCTGCTCTTAAGAATTGCTTCTTTGTTTTGGCACAGGTCTCCTGGACCAGACCAGAGATAGAATCGAGCAAAAATGGTGCTCTCACGAAATGCCGTTTGCCCACTTTTCTCACTGAAAAACGACTACAATTTTTGGCTCGTGCGCATTTTATTTTTTTTTTTCAAATCTAGTTTCTTCCTAATTAATACTTAATTCCTAGTTCACCCTTTATTTGATTTAATCAACTGATAGTAGGGCTTAGGGCAGGCTTGAAGTAGCTGGCTTCCTGTCAGTTCCACTGGACCCTTTTTCTGTTAGTTGGTTACCAATGCTTTCGGTCCGATCCACTGGGGCGGGTAATTTGAAATAACTGTAAACCTCTTTGCTGGCTAATGTTCTTTGCTTCACTACCCACAAAGACTTTGATACAAAAACAACTAGAGATTTGAAGGAGAGCTCTAAATTAAGGAAGTCGGGATGGCCGAGTGCTTAGCGCTTGTGCCTCCCACCTCAGTGGGCCACTTCCATAAGGTTATATGTTTACCCTAGTTAGATAAATTTGTTTTTTTTAACAAGAACATCCCTGCCCTCACAACTGATCACACTAACCCTAGTTTTCTCAAATACATTTATTTCAATATGAAAAGAAACAAACTTTTACAACCTTGCAAAACTGCTATTGTAGCAGCATTTGTCGAATCTACATCTACAACTAGATCCACGGGCTGTAGGATACACTGGTTACGAGTTTAATATAGAGGCGAAAGATCAAACCTTGAAATGTTACTTGAGTTTTTCTCTTTGTCCGAGCACCGCCACGATCGTTGCAACCGCCATTTTCATTTCAAAATATTCTTGAAGTTGGCCCCATGCCGTATAAGCCGCCACAGAAGCGCGGTCAGTAAGTTTTAATCGTTACGTCTGTGACATCTTATACGGCATGGGGCCAACTTCAAGAATATTTTGGAATGAAAATGGTGGTTGCAACGATCGTGGCGGTGCTCGGACAAAGAGAAAAACTCAAGCAACATTTCAAGGTTTGATCTTTCGCCTCTATATTAAACTCCTAACAAGTGTATCCTACAGCCCGTGCTAGAACCATAACTTTGTTCAATTTTATGCTTATCGACCGCAGTAAACAATTTTACTGAAATTTCCTATGTTTATTAACTTTTGTAAATACCCGAAGTCAAACTGAAACACACATTGTATATACCTTGCATTGATACAATTATTAATAGCTGGATAAGTTTGTATGGAAAACTCATAACAGAAATACTAATAAAACTTTCCGAAAAATTTCAACTTGCTTTAAAGGTGAAAAAAGAAGCAAGGTGTAGCACTGTAAGAGGTAAACCCTTGCACAAACTTCGTATCTACGGCGCTAGTGAAAAAACAATGACTGTAGAACAACGGTTCTGTCTACCCCCTCTAGCATCATTATTTCTCCGTACAAAGTCTGTTAAATTCTAAAGTAGACAACCATCATTACTGCTAACTTCCTGTTGGCAAATGTACCCCTTAAGATAATAAGGTCTAGATATCAGATGTATCTACCATGATCTTAACAAACATGGTGTCATCACGGACGTAGGCGTGTTTATCAAGGTCTGATAGAGGAAAAAACAAGGGGCATCCTGAGGCCACGTTCATTTCTCTCCGAGGCTTTTGGAATGAGGAGCTGTTTGGATCAGGCCTGAATGCGTCAATAACATGCTCGATGTTATCCTGATCCAGTATCATGAGGGTGACCTTCTGTCTGAATGGCCAGCGGAGTAGTGCATCGTACTGCCCTCTCATGACAACGAAGAACAAGGAGATGTGGGTACCCTTCCCCATTCCATCTCCATTAAGGTAAATCCTTGCACACATCTTGTATCCATGGCGACTGGTGAAAAAGCAGGGACTGTAGAACGAGGTCTGTCTACCCCCTCTCGCATCATTCTTTCTCCGAGCAAAATCTGTTATCTTCCAAAGTAGACAACCATCATAACTGCTAACTTCCTGTTGCCGAATGTACTCCTCAAGATCAGCAAGCGCGACATTCCTAAGGGCCATCATGTGATCTTGGGATTCCACTCTTCTCTCCAGTCTCCTTATGGTTTCTTGGGCTTGCTCCAGTTGTCGCTGCAGGTAGCTGTTCTGATGTCGGGCATCCTCAATATTACGGCTGTTCTCAACCAGTAACACATCATGATCGGCTGTCCTATTCTCGACATGGCTCAATCTTCTCACAACGTCCCCCGATGGCGCACTTGCAACTTCACCGCTTTGGGATTGGCTGTTACTGCCTCCTTCACTTGGAGTATTTCGTATGGACACCGTCCTTCTCTCTACACTTGTAATGCGCTCACTTTGCTCTCTCATTCTTTGCCTCAGATCTCTGTTCTCTTCTGTTACATTATCTACACGGCTTGACAAACTTCTCATGGTGCTTTCTGAATTGTTAAGAAAACTTGCAGTACCTGATGCATTTGCTCCCATGGCAGGACCTACAGCTCCCGAGGCAGCTCCAGAACCATTTGCCATTACGTTCTGCAAATCGTCACTGAGTTTTGCACAATAAGTATTCAGGTTGCTTAGATGGGATACAGTCGCTTCTTGTATGTGTTTTTTCCTGTCTTCAACACTCATCACCTGCAGGAAAGAGAAAACAAACAAAATACATATTTAATTTTGCCTGTACAATAGACGAAGCCAATCAATCGTCAGTTTAAAAAGTGTTAACTAAATTCTACAAACCTCTACTTTAGGGCAGCCAGCCGTCACAAATGGACAGGGTCCCGCTATGGCCTCACAATCTCCTTTGATTGGATCCTGATGGTCTGTAAGCTATATAAAAAAAAATCACACGTAAGAACCAACAATTACTTTAACCAAGTCAAGTGTAATGTAAAATCGGAAAATACTGCATATAATTATGCATGATTAAAGTAACCTGAAGTCACTAATAGGCTGTAAGGGGCAGCGAGTTGTTCATTAAAAATGGTAGGTCTCGGCAAATTACGGCTAGTTCTAAAAATCTCTATATTTTGGCATGTCCCAAGGCTTCGTTTATTTCATGTTTTTCTCCCTCTAGCAGTCCTGTATTTTCTCACAAAATGGCTCTCATTCTCAGCGTTTTTGGGAGAGCTTGAAATACATCTATTTTGCTTGAATTTTTTTGGTGTCACTGTATTTGAAGTCTTGGTTTCAAATTTTTAATTGCTTTCTAAAGTCTCGGGCTTGGATTTTAAATAGACCTTCTCTGCATCTCGGGCAGTCTCAGATTTACTTACCATTTATTTGCTACCCTACTGTATCTTTCCAGCAACATCTCACTAGTATAACACAATTGTGGGCTGTATGGCAACATGCATACCGTACTATAGATGGCAGACATCAGCTCTGACATTTAATTAACTCTTGAGTGAGCCTGGTTGTTCACAGAGTGCAGGCACTATAAGCAGCTGCAGATTCTTATGTGCATGTGAAGAACTCTTAGCAGCATTAACTTAGTAACTATCATACCCTCGCTGAAGCTTAAGCTGAAAATATATAATGGTAAATGGAATGAGAGGAATGCAATTTGAATTGATTTTTAAATCAAGTGTACGGTACACTTTAATACTGTCAGTGTAAAGCAGGTAATCAAACACCGTAAATGATCGGTTAAGCTCCGCTACTCGAATAAGCGCCGCACTTCTACCAAAAATAACTTAATAAGTGCCGTTGTTGAATTAGCGCCGCACGCCATAGATTCTTTTTTTAAACGCGCTTACCGTAACATTAACACGATTGAGAATTTGAACACAGTCAGTATATAACATTAAAGTTTTAGTGTTGCATATCTTTTACAACCGGGCTCATAATACAGTTCTGATAGTTTAAATTTCTCCCTCTTCTTAATTAATTCCGCGTCTAACACTTGCGCATGTCGTTGATTCACCGTGTATGCTGTGAACTGAGCGGGAACCACCAGCCCCACTTCCCGCTTTCTTTTTCCTGTAACCTCAACCAGAAGTTTATTTGATTTATCTGCCTTCAGAAAATAATCTTGCAGTGAAGATAATACCATAGGGACGTGTCCGACAACATTCTCCTTTCCTTGCTTCGAAGTCTTGAAAACACAAACAACGTGTTCATCGTGTTATTTTGCTTCTTTTCTCGTGTCTTCGTGGCATACCAACTGTTGCCCTATTTCGGGATTCCAAGTTGCTTTGTACACGTGATGACTGCAGATAACGGTTTCAAATGCCAACTTGTAAACCATCTTAAAACCCACTGTGTCTGTTCTAGCCATAACATTGCGCATCATAATATCAAGTTTCATTATCGTTAATGCAAACCTAAGGTACCTGCCAGGAAATGCCAGAGTAGTTATCTGATATCAAGTTTCCCTGTTCAGAAAGCTAAATAAAAAATCGTGTCGCCTGCAGTGTCTGATCCCGAGAATGCTTCCTCGGACAAAGGAAAACGAATTCGTTCTTTTAGCATTAGTTTCAAACTTACGGTTATCGCTGAAGCAGAGGCGAGTAGTAATTGATCAGCGGCAAAAAAAATCGATGTTGATGAACGTCGCATACGAGAATGGCGGACAAACAAAGCATCCCTTAATGGCTCTTCGGCGGGAAAGAAACGCAAGACGGTGGCGGCAGAAAACCTCAGTTCTAAGCTGTAGGTGATGTGGTTCTAGATTGGATTTCAAGTCGACGAGAAAGAGGTTTGCGGGTATCAAGAAAACTGATCATGAAAAAAGCCCAAGTCGTGTACAATGAGTTGAAAACCACACAAGCGGACACCATCAATTACGATGAGGAATTCAAAGCATCGACTGGTTGGTTAAAAAACATTATGCGCCGTAATAACCTCTCTCTTCGCCGTAAAACGTCCGTAGCTCAAAAAGACCCTGATCGTTTGGTTGTCAAAATTGTCTCCTACGTATTACATGTTATACGACTGCAGTCAAGAAATAATTCAACCCGTGCAATATAATTGCGAAGGATGAAAAGCCAGTCTGGAGTGATATGGTATCTGAAACCCTTGTCGATACAACAGGGAAAAACTGTAACTCTCAAAACAACTTGTCATGAAAAAAGTCGAGTTTCAGTTTGTCTAGCTGCCAAAGCTGATGGCACAAAACTGAAACGGATGATAGTTTTTAAAGGGGCCAAATGTGAAGTTGCAGTTCTTCGCCAGGAATTTATACCCAAAACATATATTGCCAGCTCGTCCAATGCGTGGATGACGACAGGACTGACAAACGAATGGGTTAGTAACGTTCTTGGTTCATTTGCATTTTGTCGCCGTCAGTTAACTTGGGATTCCTACGAATGTCATATGGAAGACAGTGTCGTAAAATCCCTAAGTGCCAAGAAGGTCGATGCAGTTATTGTGCCTGGAGGATGCACAAAGTATATTCAAGCACCTGATGTTTTATGGAATAAACCATTCAAATCCTCTTGTACAGAGAAATATGACGATTGGATGGGTAAGGTTGGAATCTGAAGCGAAACAGCTCCTAAAAATTTGAAGTCGCCTCCTAGACGAACTGTAATTCAGTGGATCTTAGAGTCGTGGGCTGACATTTCAACCGAGCTTGCCAATCGATGGTTCGGATGATAACAACATCGTTTGTTTTCGAGATGACCAGCTTTGCTCCATCGGTAGAGAAATGTTCAAGACTCAGGTATCCATGCTGTTAGAACCTGATGATGATCCATTTAAAACAACAGAGTCCGATGTTGAAGACGCCAATGATGCAAGCCAGGTCATTGACAGTGACGAAGAAACTGATGAAGACATTGACATTGACGTTGACTAAAATTCCACTTTTGTCTGGTACATTTATTAAAAAGGGGAAATTTGCACTCGATTAAATTAAAATAATTCGAGACTCCTAGTACGTGATGGTATATTCACTCACTTTGAAATAAGCGCCGCTGTCGAATAAGCGGCGCTCTAGAACAAACGCCGCGTCTTCAACTCGGAGTTTGTAATAAGCGCCGCGGCGCTTATTTGTTTATTTACGGTAATCATTCTTGTACTCACCTTGGCTCGTTGAACATCCTTGTTGCACTTGTCACACTTGACAGGAAATGCAGGGCAGTTTTCATTTCGATGAACCTTCAGCCGAATTAAAAACATATGCATCAAACAAAGAATTGTAGCACTTCAGCAGGCTTCTCTAAACTGGCCTGCTGGCGGCCGAATGAGCCGTCTCTTTCAGTCCTTTAAAAACGCCTCTAAAAGTTGCAAAATCACTTCCAACTGGCACAGAACAAAATTAATCTTTACCCAAGAGTCTTAGCTTCAACAGTTTAAACAAGAAATATCATGGTTCTGTTGAAGAAGTCAGTTCTAGTTTATGAAATCGAACACAAATTATAGCACTGGTTGTTGCATTTGGTGACTTTGGGGGCAACGCAATCTAAGGTTTATAAGGCGCTGCCTGCCTCAAGAACCCTTACTAGTATAACGGGGTTACAGTTCGTTTTGCTCATTAGGAATCCTGTCGCTCACACTGAAACTTTACCAGATAACCTCCTCCAAGTCATTTTGAGAACCCTGACTTGTAAAATGTAAAATCAGTCTGTATCCTTCAAGAAAGAAGGCTGTCGCCAGCGTCGCTAGCTGTGGCAATGAGGATTTTTTTGGGTCTCCACCTTCTTATGTCAGTCTACCTATAATAACTGTAATATTATAACTAACTGCAGTTAAAAAGTATGCACACCTCCATTAGATTGGCATTTATCTCTGCTCCACAGAAATCACACTTCACCAGGCGACAGCTGCACTCTGATTCTAGATGTCTGGGAAGTTCTGACTTCCTCACCATCATTCCACATGTTGGATGAATGCAAGGAACTTGTACATAGTCGCACGCTGAAACGTGAGCCTATTAGGGAATGAATTGAAACATCATTTTCATGATACGCACAAGGAACCAGTAAAAAAGTACATTTAATATAAAACAGTTATTTATCGCATCTGACTGTCACAAGTTTGAAGCTAAGCATATATAAACAAGCTGATCATATTGTCCCTAGACCACTCCATATACTTATAGGCCTACAATTTCTATAGACCCTAGACATAAATGATTTAATATTAACTTTTTTTCTACATTCAAAATTAGCGCTGCAACTAGCCATGTTCTCGAGCTAAAAATAATATCAAAAGAATAATAAATGCAAACAAGGACAGCTCCTCTAATCCAAAGAACTAAATTAAATTGCTGCAATTTATACAAGGGTCTTTAGTCTCTACTTGTAATGTACAATGTCCGGATCTATATTAAGTTTTCAAGATTCAAAAAATATTGGCTTTAAATTTTTATTTACTGACAGCTGTCTATTAACAAATGTTAATGGAAACTTGCTTTCTATTTAAGTAGTTCTCCTCTTACACTCTGACAATATTTACCTCCAATTCTCTGACTTCACCTTTCCAGCTACATCCTTCATTCTTGTATGGGCAGTTTACTTCTATGGCAAGCAGCTCTCTTTTCATGAAGTTATCAGGGAAAATCTGTTCCAATAAATACAAAACTATTAATAATGAATTAAACAAGCAGTACAATCTATACAATAATCAAAGGCATTGCTAACCAGCATAGCATATCTAGTTCAAACTATTTGCATCAGGCTCAACAATGTCTATGAAAGTTACTAATAACTTTTCCAAAAAGTTTGTAAGTCTTGCCAGCTTAATGACTTAATAGGCAGCTCTGCCCCTGCAGATTTCCTCTCCTATTGCAACACAATTATTACTCCATAAACATACTGAACATTTGAACAACTCTAACAAAAAAAGAAAGGTGGCATTGTTGGACTCTTCCGAAAACACCTAAAGTAACATTCAGTCATACACAGTTTAACACGCTGAGCATACTAAAATGCAGGTCTTACATACAATCACAGGCTTATACCACCAAGAAGTGGTTTGTTTTATGCTGTATTCATTTGATTTCTGTTAACTGAAAAACACTGGTGTATGAAAAAATTATTTTAATGTAGTGGTGTCAATCTTTTGGGGGGTTTTAGGGAAGGAAAATAGGGAGGGAAACAGGGAAAGAAAAAATGGGGAAACGAGAGGAGGGCCTCGAAGGAGAGAAAGAAGAAAAGAAAAAGGTAAGCAACCACACAGCACAAATCGCCTGTCACCCTCATTCAAACTCATCTCTACAGCAACTCGCTTTAACAATGAGCAAAACTTGAACACAGCTAAACCAGACAAACAACACATTAACCACTGCCATAATGTTAGAGCAGTACCTCGAATACCCACTGAGAAAATTGGTCATAAACAATGCACCTTGCCTACCTCTGGATAATCGGTACTCCTTCAATGCGAATGGAATTCAAAGAATGAAAGCCAATCAGAGTGAGAGCTTATCAGCCTGGGCATGACACAATTCACGTTTCAATTTCAAAAACAAAAGTATACATTTCAACTAGGCTGATAAGCTCTTGCTCTAACTGGCTGAAGTTTAACGGATATCATTCTTTAAATATACCATTCACTCCAAATTCATTAAAAGTTTTTTAAGAGCTCATCCTGAATAAGAGCTGATGAGTACCACCATTTCTTTATATGATTCATTTTGTACCTGATCTTTAGGCACTGTGGTTCCACAGGTGTGACACTGCATCTCAAACCTGCCATTTCTGCAATAACAATTCATGCATGCATAACATTACATACAAGTGTTGAAATAAGCTAGTATCAAAATTATTTAAATCTAGTAGTTCTTAGAAAGAATGGAGTGCGGCAAGACAACGAAAATATTTTTGGTTTTCTTGTTGCTAGCTTTCAAAATTTGTTTGGTTTATGGAGGAATGGAAAATTGCATAAGTGTTTTCAAGATCCGTTAAAAACTCTGATTTGTCAGTTATCAAATCTGAGTTAAGAAACAGAACAGAAACCAATTTTTAATGTCTTGGTTTGGATAACAACTTTAAACAACAAAACCTTTCTATGTTTCAGTGCAACATAATACAATATTAAGAAACTAACTCTGGTGCAGCTCAGAGTTCAATGTCCATGAGTGAACAGGAACACTCTGTAGATTGCACAACAGAGAAGAAAGTGCCATAGAAGCACATTGCCTTCCTCTGAAAAGCTTGTTAAAGCTTTTGGATGCTTGATGAACGGTTTCTTGCAGTGAACTCATTGCATATAATTATTCATACTTGACTTTGACAGTTGTGGTCCATGTGCTTTTGCCTTCAGATACTGTATATCAAAGAAGCCGATTGGCTGTTCAAAACAATCTTATGAAAAAAGTGATTGGCTCCGACACGTTGAACCAACCATATATGAAAAGAAAGCTAACTAAAGTCAACTTTCTGTGCTGCTAGAATATGACTGCTGACTTCGCTTCGCTTTGCCAGCAAAAAACTCAAATGTTCTCAAACAGATTTATTTCAATTTCTCTTTTTGAGGTGGAGAAGTAAAAAGGTTTAAGGTCTATTGTGTAATTTTAATGCTTTGAGCTGGTTTCCCCTTCTGATTAAATTCTATATCAAATATTATCTGTTGTGTCTCCCGAGTTTTATCTTGCTTTTTTGAAAATATAAGTACTGTTTTAACAAAAAAAATTTAACCAAGTTACTTTGGACAAAAACACATCATATAATAAATTTAAATAACGTATAAGCATGAAATTATACACATACATGAATACATACTAGACAGTATTACAATACTATCATGATTGTATAGTTAACATAATAGTTATGCTACCCTGTAATACAAAATTAGTAATTATAATAGAATTTTATTTTCTATTCTATGTTCTTGGTTTGAACAATTTGTCTGCATTCTGTTAATTTTGTAATTATAGATGAAATGAAATGTAAAGAGTGTAATAAATGTGACAGTCCATGCGAAAACCGACCCTTTTGAAGCACGAACGCGAACGCGTTCGAGCAATTATAAACAAAAGAAAAAACGCAACTGCGTTCGAAAAAACGAATCGTGCGTTCGCTTGCACGCGTTCGTTTTTAAATCTTAGTGCGTTCTCCTGCGTTTCACTGATTCCAAACGAACGCAGGACTGCGTTCGAAAAAAAAATCCCTGCGTTCGAAAATTCAAGCCCTGCGTTCGAAATTTCAAGCCCTGCGTTCGAAAATACAAGCTCTGCGTTCGTTCGTAAAAATACCTGCGTTCGCCTACGTGCGTTCGTTTTCTAACTTAAAAAATCGTGGTGCGTTTTCCTACGAACACTGAGTTCGAAAAATAATAAGAACACGGGACAAATTGCAGCGACTTAGTAAGCATCTCGATTCCTTC
>JAOBAT010009415.1:0-10383 GCA_026413305.1 Hydrozoanthus tunicans | reverse complement strand
ATATGCTTGTAATTATAGTTTTAGGTTGGCATAGAAGAGCCACCCAGTGGAATTGCCAATAAACCGTTATTATTATTTTTATTATTATTATTATTAGAAGCTATAATGGAACTTATTCAAGGAAGTTGTATTTCTGAAACAACGCAGGAGTTTTGCATAGTATTAATCTTCTATCGGTTTCTATTCAACCGCGTGGAAAGAAGCGTCTTTTCCTCGATTTGTGTATTATTAATAAACACTTATGCAAGTATAAGTTCAAGTATGATGACTATTAACAAGCCCTTCAGTATTTCAACAAAGGAGTTTATGCCATCAACTCTGATTTGAAGAATGGTTATCATCACGTTGATATTTGCGTTCACCACAGGAAATATCTAGGTTTTTCCTGGACATTTCCCGACGGAATCACATGTTATTTTATGTTCAACGTGTTAGCTTTCGGATTGTCAACGACTCCTTACATTTTCACTAAGTTATTACGGCCTTTGGTTAAGTTATGGCAAGCTAGAGGCCTACATTGCGTTGTATATTTAGATTCCGGAACAGTTTTTGAACATTCATTGGAACAAGCTACTTTGGCCTCCTATCATATAAAAGGTGATTTATTAGCCACTTGTTTTGTAGTCAATAGTAAGAAAAGCACTTGGATTCCTGCTAGAGAAATCAATTGGCTGGGCATTACATGGTACAGTGATCTTGGTACAATAGCCATAAAACAATCTAGAATCACCAAAGCATTGAATCTCATTGATTGCCTATTGTCCAAAACTCTGTTATCAGCACGAGAATTATCGTTTGTCGGTACTATTATTTCCATGGGAGTGGTTTTGGGAAGTCTATTTCGTATTATGACTAGATACTACCAAATTTCCATTGCTGCTGCTTCTAGTTAGGATACGCAGGTTGAACTGGACAGTTTTTGTCGTAATGAACTCATGTTTTGGCATACCAATCTTGTCAGTCTTAATAACAAACAGTGTTTTAGTCCAAGCCTTAGTTTTAATATGTTTGTGTATTTTGATGCAAGTGCCAATGCATAAGGAGCTCTAACCAAACAGCAGCAGAGTTTTGTTTCTCATAGAATGTTTACTGAAGCGGAGAAGGCACTGAGTTCCACACATCGCGAGCTTGTTTCGATTTCGTATAGTTTCGATGCATTTGTTCATCTTCACAACTTTTTTTTTTAAATACACCATGCAAGTGGTGTTCTTTAAACCTAATGCGAAATAGCCAAAGGCAAGCCACATTGAAGAAGTTAACCGGATCCAATGAAGGATACATATTACAAGTGAAGAAACAAATACACGAAAAGGTGACTTTGTAACGACGGAAAAAAAGATGTTATGCCTCGATTGGGAATCGAACCCGCGTCCCTCGGCTTCATGTCCGAATGTGACACCACTACAATGTTGAGACAACCCTGCTGGCTGCAAAGCTATCTAACGAAGTATAGGATATGCTAACGTAGGTGATTCAACTTAGCTTCTTATATTAGTTTGCCTGCTAGCATTACCAATATCCTCTTTTCAAGACCCCAGCATGGGCCATGCATGCAAAGTTTCCATTGCATGCATGGCCCATGCTGCGCTTAAATGTGTTCATGACATTTTGCCTATTATTTGTAACCCTTTAGTTGCTAGTATGTGTAAGAATTTAGTGGAAGCAGAAAAACGCTCCCGCCCGACACTTGTACAAAAGAAATAACCAGTTACTTCAGATATCACTAAGTCTATTGTTCTTTCCTATGCGTATAATGACGCCACACTTTTAGATCTATGTGTGTATTGGTGTTTGTGTCACTTGTTTGTTCTGACAAACTTTTAAAAATCAGAGCTCACGATATTTTGCTTTATTCAGATTGTATAATAATTAGAGTACCGTCAAGAAAAAGAGACATTTATAGGGAAGGTCAGGACGTAGTTATTTGTAAATCTGACAAAATTACATGCCAGCAGTGTACAAATTGATAGTAAGATATATTACAACAGCAAATATTGACCTTACGTCCTCTGTTTTCTTTTTTAGAAACGTAATTTTCGAGAAATCGTTAAATAAGTATAAGTTTTCTGGGCAGTAGGAAAGTTTCGTATACTTCTTTTTGGAACGTTATAAAAAATACATACATAGACTTGGGCTTCGACCTTGACAAATATGCCTTGCGTAGCTTTCGATCTGGTGGTGCGACAGCCATAGCAAAGAACTTAAAAGATAGCCCGTCTGTGGAACGGCTACTGAGGCTCCACGGTCACTGCGAAAAACATGTACGTCAAAGAATATCTTCATCAAAGACTGACTGCATCTCAGGCAACTGGCCTTAAGCTACCATTTAGTTTGGTTTAACTTAAACTTTACTATTATCAATTCTGTAGAAGTTAATAATAAAACATCAGTGCTTTGTTAAGCGATAACAAGCTACCCTTACTATAAATCAATGTTGTTGTCTTGTTATTCTTTAGTATCTTGTACTTGTATGAGTTAAAAAGAAAATATTTTTCATTCGTTTGTACGAAGTGAATGAGAATGAAATAATATTTATTTAACGAGGGTAAACAGGTCGACTTAATGAAGTTGGGAAGTTATCGTTGTCAAGAGAAACTCTTTTCTCCAAAAAGACAGCAGCAGTTGTCCTTTGCAAAGAAAATTTGTGCACAAGCTGCTCGTCCCTTGCCTGGTGCAGAAGAGCAAAAGATCTCAAGACTCCCAAACCCATCAGTTGGTTTTTGTCACTCCGTTTCGACCGAATTCATCAGTGCACGTGACGAGAGAACAAATATGAAATGAAGGCGAAAAAAAAAATCCAACACGGGAATGGATACACAACAAGTTATGTTGTGTAGCGTAAAAAAGAACAACCACGGAGTATCTACAGTATCTGTCAGTAAAACCAATAAAGATCATTCGGCTTATCGCACAGAACAGCAGCAGTAGCTATAGATCTGAGGTCTTTTCTCTGCCTGGTGTGTACCTACTCAAAGTCAAATAGGAAAACGCTGCAAAATTGTCAACAATGACTCCGATTGAGAATGAAAAGTTTGTTACACACTTTTGGAACTTATATTTAAATTTAACAGCTTTTCATCTGTATTTAGTTTGAGACTTTCCACGATTTCGCGAGGACGGCTTACCTCACACCTGTACTAGCGGTATTTGAGCCCCACGTTGTGCTTTTGAAAACAAAACCTTTTTAAGTGTAATAGTAGCCTTTAATACGTTCCCTGGTACATTAACTGGCTCTATTATGTAAAATAATCTGAAGCAGAAACACAGTACAAAACAGTTCTGGAGTCGGTATAGTGAAGCATTATGTATGAAGCAAACAAATTCTAGGCGAAAGTTTTGTTATACCTCCGACTGATGTAATTAAAGAACACAATTCAACTAACCTGTCTGACTTTTATTCTTAAAATTTTCTACACCATCCTTTACGTTCATATGTAAAACTTGACTTACCATTGCAGCATCAGAAGAAATGTCTTCGTTAATTGTGACAGCAAACGAGTGTTAACGTATCATGGACACCACTAACAGCGGACATGTGGAATTGAATACCAGGAGGGTACAAGCTGAAATATTACAAGAGTGGTTCACAGGCCTCTCAGATCGATTTACCTCCAAATTCAAAACAGTTACAAACTACAAAACTTACAGTGTTTTATGGTAGCACTATGTGCACGTCATTTAGTGCGTACCGTAGGTGCTGGTGTGGGAACAAGATCACCAAGAAATTCTGTACCTATGGAAGATATCTTACGATTAAGAAGTATGAGTTTTTAAAGCGGTTAGCGGTTGAAATATACGTTTGAGTAAAGCCCTTTTTGCTTTTAAAATTCAAGAGAGATTTTATCGTTCCTTACTGCAAACTAACCACTTGCTTGTAGCCTAATCGAACAATTTGTTCTGATCAAAACCTCAAATTCAGGTTGTGAGTGAAACAAACTTCTAAAGCAGATCTCATTCTATCAAACTAACTACGGGGAAAGAGAGAATACTACAAGCTTTGTTCCCTTAAAGGATTCCTTCACTTATAACATTCTTGGTCTCAGATAAAACTTTTGTTAAGTATGTGTCCATATCAGCAGCTTAAATTTAATGACTCACAGCTGTACATAAAGGAAGCGCCAAACAATTTAGTTTGACCAATTCCACAATTTGAATTTTCCGCGCGCCGCGATTTAGCCTGCGAACAGGCTCTCCTGTTTATGAATGGGAACGAGCGGATCGGGTCGGCGAGCGAAGCGCGCCGTGAGGGGAACGAGGAGAGGAAACCATTCTTATAGTACTTCAGCTTGAACCTGGTATTCCATTGCACATGTCTTCCCTCTCGCCAATCCCCTCGCGGCTCGCTCGATCGCCGACTCGAACTCGCGGCTTTGCCGCTCGTTTCCAACCGTAAACAGGAGAGCCTGTTCGCAGGCTAGCCGCGATTTTGAATTGCGACATTTCTTGGCTGCAGCACCAGACCCCCTTTTTATTACTATTTTATCCATCGAGAGTAGTCACTCGCACTGCCGCAGGAGCTTGTTGAAATATTAACATTTAAACATAATCTGCTTGCTTTTAACTTCATAACATTAGCGACAGCTAAATTGTTGCTTGAGTCGCCTTTACTGTATTTTTAACCAATTTCAAATGCTGTTACTCCAGTAACCGTAACTTTAAAATATGGTGTCAGTAATTATAAGACTTTGTCAATCCTTAGTTTAAAAAGGAGCAACACAACATACATAAATTTTTACGCATTTGCAATTGACAGCTGAAATTTCGGGAGAAAATCGTGTTCAACAAGTGATTTCAAAAGCAATTTCATCGCATTCTTGTTGGAAAACTTGAAGAAGTTTCGAGGAACTTTAAAGCAAGGTTTAAATAAACTAATTTGAAAAAAGTTTATGGATTTTCCAAAATATTCGAGACCGTAACACTTTTCCATTATTACCGACAGGACTAAAACCCCTTCTCTGAAGTTTTCACGGGGCTATGGTATTTGGAGCAAAAACCGAGGCTATCACCATATATCAAGAAACTCTTAGAGGTGTTCTTTTTGTAATTCGGCAAAGAATGAAAGCCAAAAAGGCAAAACAGAAACAAAAACAAAAGAACAACAGAATAAAAGTGTTGGAAAACATAACAATACCAATTGCAAATGTATAAGATGAGTGCATTAGAATGCCCCGGAAAAGTGCCAAGATTTCCTAACTCCTTATGCAAGATTACGCGTCACTGTGTTGAGAAAAAAGCATCTCTGCCCATTAAAAAGAAGTGGTTTTATAAGTGTGTTTAGGCTACAAAAACTACAATTGGCAAGTTTTTAACCTGCAGCAGTACAATCAGCACTATAGGACGTACATCAAAGAAGGGAATTAAACTATATGTTGACGATTTCCTGACTACTTCATGCTGTGTCTCGTTTCCGTAAGTGCGTTGTTGCCTAAAAAATTCTAAAACTCTCGCAAAGCATTCTAGTTCTTGCTAAATTAATAAGCACTATTAAACTTTAATCTGGGTCTACATAAGCAAGCTTATTCTCAAAATGTTTATCATTCTGCACCGACGGTTGCGACGTTTGGCAAGCTGACAGTTGTTCCACAAAGCGTGTTATCAAGTATCAATGGCATTTGCTTCGCGTCATCTAATTACTCAGCTCTTCCTCGGATCAAATTACTAAGTAAACACTAAAAGAAACAAGTATTTACACAAGGGATTTAAGAGACTTGTTTTGATTTAGTAAAGGCAACACAGACATTATAATCACTTTCATTCGCACGAGATAGATAGATATCGCTATAATTAGCTAGGTCGATAGTGAAGATGTTTTCGACTGAGCTTCCTCAACTTTCTCAATGCTTTAAATACACCTTTAAAGGATAAACTGTATCAACCTTTGTAGTCAAAAGTTAATGGTCATCAAGGATATCCGAAGGGTTTTTAATAAAAGCCAAAATTGTTCGTTCATTTACCAACTAACGATCACAAAATTATTTCCTGGTTAGATTTGCTGAAAATTAAAATTCTATTTACAAATTGACCGTTCATAAAAAATCAGACAACAGTGAAGTCAGGTTGATTAAAGCAACCTACCTGATTATGTAACGATGTTGTAAAACATTGCAACACCCTTAGTCCAAAGCAATATCGTTTAGTTTACCGCGGCCAATAGAAGAAGAAAGACCCTTTTGTGTTCAAGAAACCGCTGATTAAAATAGACTGTCCGCACACGTGTTCATGACATGAGTTTCAGTCTTGCTCTGAAGTAAAATATTCACATTTCCAGCTAGAAAATGTGTTGTTTTAAAATCAGAGTATTGTTTCGATTTGAAATTCAGTTCCTTCACACTGGAACAGTATATATTTCAGTTCGGAACTAAACCTGAGCACCTGCTCTGGCAGTCTATTTTTATCCGTTGCATCTTGAACACGTGTACGACTGAAATAAGTTAATTTCTTGAACTGCCTATGACATGAAATGTTTTGTTACATTAGTAGTTAAACCTTTCAAGCTAAATGAAGAAGAACGGTGAAAATATTTTGGCAAAATCTAGTATGGTTCTCGAGGTATGAACCTTGTTTTCAACTGATGACTAAAGTTGTTGGACCGGCAAATTTTCTGCTGCAAATCCTGACTCTTTAATTTGGATGAGAATTAGTAACAGTGCTGAAGGCTACGGCCTCGAGATACATCTTCAGCCCAAATTTGGCTTAGATTTATCCAAAAAAATACGGATTTGCAGTAGATTTCAAAAAACTGAAAATTTGCTTGTACAACAACTGACGTCATCATGATCAGTTGAAAACATTAAATGTTAATACCATTTAAATTTTATTCATTGATGTTCCTCATTTAGCAAGGTCTATCCGCCGACATAACAAAGTTTTTCATGTCATAGGCACTTTATAATTAAGGTCTTTTTTCTTTAGAATTTATCTTTTGGATGCCACAAAGTATCAGGAAATAATTCCACGTTGCCAGTGGAAATATGTGTTAAAATTTAACTGTAACCGATTGTTGGCAGGTATTTAGCCGTGCCTACACGATGCAACATTGCCTGCAACGGAAGTGGTTGGAAGCACCGTTGCACCAAGGTAGAAACCGATCCTATTCCTGCAACATTGCAAGCAACGATTTCGCCGTGTGGGTGGGTACACGAGTTCAAGGGGTGTTTCATTGCGCAACGTTGCATGTATTACTGTACCGTGCTGCCATGCTTCTAGCCGCCTAAGAACGCACGTCCCTGAAAACCAAAAACTCGCGGACAAACTTGAAACTTTTGATTTACTCATATTTTGTCCAACGAAACTCCATGGTGAACTATTTACATAAACCACATTCAAACTTTTCGGAATTTTTTTTTCAGCGTTTGTGAAAACTACTTTTGACTCCCAGGAAAAAGCTCGAAAACAACAACTTTTCAAGAGCGAAATTCGTGTCGTGGTACATGGAAATTTTTATGCCTGTTTTGTAGTACAACTCCTGTCTGGAGTTGTACTACAACATATATAAAATTCAGCTTGGGCAGTTAAAACAGCTGTTTTTGAGAGCAGGAATGATTTGGAGTTATTTTGTTGTTTTGGTGCACGTTTCGTTCGGTGTTTCACTGTTATTGTCACGCAATCAAAAAATGCTCAAAAAAGCACGAAAATTGACAAATTTTAACATTAACAATTATTTTTGTTACCACTAAAAGTGTTTAAAAACTAAGGGCATTTAAGAAGAGAATTTTTGAAGTTTGTCGTACAAATTTGAAGTTCAAGATTTGTTGGTTCACGACCACTAAATTTAAATGCGATTTTTGTAAATAGTTCACCGTAGAGTTTCGTTGGATAAAATTTGAGCAAATCGAAAATTTAAAGTTTGTCCGCGAGTATTTTATTTTTAGTGACATCCGCTCTTTTAAACTAAAAAGTTTTCGCGGGAAATACTGGAAGCCTATTGCTCGAGAAAATTTTAGGTCCTGACTTAATTAAGTGTAATGATGCAACAACAAATTGAACAAAGAATTTTATTTGATTTATTTATTTAATCTATTTTCAAATTTTAATTGGCATATCAAAAGTATCACGTAATGATGTCATTCCTAGACAAGAAAAAAACAAAGCACAGCGTTAACTAAGACAACCTGTGAACTTGAAAAAAAAATATGGCCAAAAAATATCAGGGCCAGGTTGTACGAAGCTTGGATAAACTATCCGCTGTCGTCACTAATAAATCAAAGAGTGTTTTCAGTCTTTGTTGATTTCTCTATCTCTGCTTGTTAAGTGAGTGAGAGACTCCAAAAGTAATGTTTTAAATGGTGTCAAATAACTTTCATTATAGTTTTACTGCTTAAAATAGTAAGCACTTAATCCGGCGGATAGCTTATCCAGGCTTCGTGCAACCGGGCCCAGAACAATAAAGGCACTGAAGCCAAATTTGGAAGTCAAATACAATTGCATAAAACAATTAACTTTGTGTAAATAAAATTGTGCGGTGTTTTATTGTGAGGTGCTAATTTCGACAAAACTCAGTTTTGGGGAGATCCACCAACTCAAAACTGAAAATGTTCAAACCAGTCGATAAAATTCCTAAACTTAGAGGTATTGTTCACTTCGCACGTATTTATAATTTTGCTTTAAATTTAAATTTTGACTTAAATGAGTTAGCTAATCTACAAATTATTGTTCATTTGTTTGCTCTAGAGGGAAAGCCCTTCGAAAAATTTAACTAACTCTTACAAGCAATTAAAAGGTACTGAAGAAGATGCTTCCGTCACCATGAAATTTTTACAGACAGGGCGATTATTTCTGCAACGTTTGCTTTACTTGTAAGCACTAACTGAACAAGTTTAAAGCAGAATAACTTTTACGATGACTATTTTTTAACTATCTAACAAAGTTTCAGGTTGGTTCTTTTCTTTTTACATCACGTTTTCATACAAACAGGACGCTGTCTCACTGCTTCGTTGTTACGGGATCACATAATCAGTACTCTGACTGACATCCACGTATTCATCCATTGATTGTTGTGAGTCGTTATCAGCATTTTTGTCAAAATGTTTTTCGTCGCACATATACTCGCGAGTTGCCTGGTGAAGTTTGGCGTAATTCTCGATTACTCCTCCTCGTAGAGATAAATCCAAGTCGGTGTAACTGCTCGTATTGGTTTCTGTTGCGTGGGGCGTGCTCCCCTCTTCGTTGCTTGCAATCGGAATTACTTCTGGTGATCTATTTCTGGTGTTTGGAAAATCTCTGTTTTTCATATCACCATCTTTTAGCTTTTTCTTTGTTTTTCCTTCCTTGTAGAAGACGACCAAAAGAAACAAAGTTGATAGGAAAAATGCACTTGTGGCGCAAGCTAGCACAATGATGATTAACTTGGAGGAATTCTTGGAATTGGCTTCTACTCTTGAATCTGAAACAATGGATGAAAGAAAGCTAAGCAACGTCCACAAAACTGAGCTGTACTCAAATAAAATAACAGATTTCTTGTTTAACCATAATTAATTGCACCCTTAAACAAAAGGTGCGTCGAGAAAACAAGAGAAAAAAACAATTTGGTGTGTTGACAAGAATTAACGACTTTAAAACAATTCTTGCTCTGTTGAATCGTTTGAGTCGTTTTAAAAATGAAAAATACTGGCAAACGTACACTTTGTTCTCAGAACTTCTGATACTCGTCGCAAGATGCAGTCAAGCATTGAGTAAAACTTAAGGCAGACGTTGGTAAGAATGACGTCATTTACTTTAAGCCTCAAACTAGACTACTCTATTAATAATAATCTAAAAAAATCTGGAAAACCTATTTCAAAAAACTTTGCAATTGGGAATTTTCGCAGTTCATTCTTTTTGTATTGTAACACAAATAAAATTTCAAGGAAACGTTGCGAGATATTTAGCACAACTAAGAGTTCGAGTAAGAATTCAAGTTATGAACAAAATCTTTGTTTTCCCAAGTCGTTTCTGGTCTAAGTAGCCTTAATTCTCAAGAACAAATCAAATGTTGCTTGCTCGCTTGCTGTTATGGGTTTTTCTTCAAAAATTACTCAACAACATGTGACCTTTGCAGACTTTGGTGGTGTTTAGAACTGATTTGAAGACTTTTTCAACTTTGAGAATTTCGGTGATGCTAATGCAATAAGTTTTGAAAAACTTGTCGACTTAACAGTTGTACTTAATGCTGATGAATTTAAAGTTTTTTTGTCAATCAGAGCAGGCTAAATAATCAACGATTTTTAAACAGCAACCTCACCTCGCTTTTTATGCCGTGGCTAAAAGCCAACTTTGATTTCCAGTTTAAAGTTTCTGTTACACAATCCATATTTTGACGCAACTTTTCGCGCAACGAGTTTGTTGCGTTAAAAGTTGACTGTCGTGGAACATGGTAACCGTAGACGACTTTTCGCGCACTGCTTT
>JAOBAT010009404.1:0-10383 GCA_026413305.1 Hydrozoanthus tunicans | reverse complement strand
TCACACCATGCATGTAACTCGGTAGAATCACAATCAAACTTCAACTTACAGGTAAGTCTCGTTTAATTTTTTAATTTCTCCCCAAAGTTTTTGTAAGTTAATAAACGTGTTGGTTGCATGCTCCCGTTTTAAATTTCATACAGAGTTGTAGGGGAGGTTGTTTTGCTAACTAGTATTCGTCTGTCACTTGCTTTACGTACATAAAATTGTACTTCCAAGAAATTATTGCAGTTTGAAGAGACGGAGACCTTTCAAATTATTAAGATCAAAGCTGTGTTGAGATTTTTAGTAGAGAGAAAACAATTGACAAGAGGGGCCCGGGTCGGAAGGACGTAAACTGTTAATTGAAAAAAATTTGCATTTTTCAGTGTTAATCGATATTGTTGAGATCAATGTACACTGATATTTTGGATTCCTGACAATTAATTTAATATAGATAAATTAATGATATGGGTTAGAGGCTTGTATATTTCAAAAGCAGCTACTGATAGAAAAAATGGATGGATTTTATCTGTTCCAATTGATTTTTTATTTAAGTATGTAAGCATTAAAAATACTTCAATTTCACTTACTTTATCTAAACGAAAACGCGATTGTTTATGTGACATGTATGATGAAAATCTACAATTAGTCTTTGGTATTTTCGAAGCAAGGCGGGTACCAGAATCTATTAAGAGCGTTGGAAATAGTTCTTGGCTGATGAGTTTGCTTGTCTTCGACATTCAGTTTATCTATACGAGAAGATGGTTTTCTTTTATTGATTATCATGTTTATGTTATCCCATTTCTTTTTCATATCATTCAAGTTCGCTAGTACGTCACTATAGTAGAGGTCGCGATAGTACTTATTTTTAAATACTGTTTTGTTTCGATACATTTGATATTTGTTTTAAAAACCAAACGTTACGGGTTTGAAGCCCATTTTTATATAATCTATCCCTGGTTTTAATTGACTTGAGTAGTCCCATGGTTATCCATGGCTTTGTAGTTCCACTTTTTATATGGAAAGTCTAATTAAGAGGTGCGTGTTTGTTACTTAATCTATAAAAGAGCGAAAAAACCTCGAGAGACCTTCAATTTAGCATTAACACAGTTAAAGAGCGAAGTCCAATTCACTTGATTTATTTCAGAACGGAATTTAGATCTTGGAAATGCTTAAAATTTCTTAATTCTATGATATCGGGAAAAGGATTTTCATCAGGATCGTAAACTATACAAAATATATGGAAATGATCAGCAATCATTGTGGCAATGCTACCACTTGTACAGCAATTTCAGAGGTTTCATGAATATGATCGATACAGCTTTGTGTGGTTTCTGTCACTCTAGTTGCTTCAAAAATCAGGGGACTAAAACCTGAGTAAACTAAATTTAGGTATTCATTGGTTATATGTTTTTTAGCGTATTCTAGTTTGTGTCGCCCAATATGAGACATTTTTTTTTAGAAAGATATACTTTATGTTAGGATTCTTCAAGCTTATCTAAAAATTCTCTTTTTTTCTCGTATGGAAGATGTTGGTGGATGATAGATGACACTAGTAATTAAATCTTCAGTTTCAATCCATTCACGTTCTCAATCAAATCTATCTTTAGGTCATATGTCTAACTAAGTAGCTGAATTCTTTTTTAAGAAATAACATCACTCCACCACCTGAGGAATCTGTGCAATTATCGGTAATAGTAAATAAGTCGTCGTTGCAGCTTAAGTCCTACACAGGGCAGAAATTGTAGATTCTCGGAACCGTCGAGACAGAAACACAGTACAGAAGGCGTAATCAAGTAGTACCCCTTGTTGTAGTTAAGGGTAATGGTCCTAGCCTCTGGGGGAGGGATTTAGTTAAACAGTTTTCCGTTATGAAAGTTAGTCCAGTGAGCCATTGGAAGATGTTTTATACAAACATAAACAAGAATGAACTTAAGACACTAAAGGGAGTAAAAGCTAAGATCCATGTATCCGACGAGCCATACCAAAAGTTTTTTAAGCCCCGCCCAATGCCCTATGCCGTGAAAGGGAAAGTAGAGCAAGTGATCGACAGGCTAGTTGCTGAAGGTATCTTTTTCATAGTGGGCGGCTCCTCTGTTCCAGTTTTTGTTCTTTAAGCAAATCCCTTCGGCTTTAGGCCCGGCAACAGCGTGAGACTGTGTGGTGATTTTAAAGTGACCATTAACCAAGTTTCTACATTGGAACAGTACCCCCTGCCAACCCTAGAAGATATCTCAGCAAAGCTAGCGGGTGACAAACAGGTCAACACCAAAACAGAGGTGTTTCGCAGGTTTACGTGTATCAGGAAACCTCAAAGACGTTAGTAGTATAGTAGGGACCGAATTAGCCTCCATTTTTGCGGGGGAATAAATGATCTCTAGGATGACGTCATAGCTCATGAATAAAATGTGGGGGAAAAAATTATCTCTTTTATTTTCCAACTTCACGAATAAAATGCAGAGCCGCTATATTCTCTTTTGTTATGAAAAGGATTCCAACGGTCGTTTTTCTAAAATGGCGGCAAACGCATTAATTATGCAAAACAGCTATTGTTATATCCGGCTAGAAGCGGTTTCGATATATCTCGGATAAGACGCTATAAGGTACGAAAAAGTGAGAAATAAGAAAGAATGCCTCCGAAAAGAGGTTACCATGGCAACATCAGACACTCTAACCTCATAACCTTATTTTATTCAATAGATTTGAGGAGAAGTCACAAGGTTTATTTGCAGTCGGATGAGTCTTTGGAGAACAGAACCTCTTTGAAACCAACACGGGCACTTTATACACCCTCTTCCCCCCCGCTGCCTTTTGTCCCCGGTCTTCCCTGGGTTAAAGAGGTTTGTTAGGTTTGTTGCATTTTGCCTTTGAAAGACACCTGTGGTGATTGGGTTATACATGCAAAACGATCAAAACAACCAGACATAAACAACTGATGTCTCGGCTAGTTTCAAAAGGCATTTTAACCCTTTCCGAAAGCTTTCAAATTGCAAAGAACATGGCCTTAAGCTTATGAACGAAAATTAAGAATTCGGAACTGAAACTGCGTTAGTTGCTAAAAGATGGCTGGATGACATCAACTTTACACTTCAAACAGAAACAATTTGCTCCAATCCCCAGTGGGAACGCTTAGCTTTACCCGACATGACAGTGTCCAAGTGAACTAGATCTTTAAGAAGTTATGTTGTGCCTTAATTTTCTTTTTCATTTTCATTTTCTTAACTACTGTCATTCTTATCCCGATAACAACAAACAGGAGTTTACGTAGAATGCTCAAGGAAGGCTGCTGGTGCATTAGTTGTGCCTCGTACTTAATCAGCTACTCGGCCTACTGTCATCGCCGGCTGGGACTTGCCTAGTCTCGGTTTCTTGTGGGCTATCTTTGTTGCAACACTTAAAAATTCCTGCAAAGGCTCTTTTAAACCGAGGGTTTAGGAGTCCATATACAATAGGATTGGCCAGGGAGCTACAAAACATCAAGTAAATAGCAACCATTGAGAAGCCTCTACCTTGCTCAACCCCCGCCATGTTGGACAAGCCCACAATACTGATGGGTGTCCAGCAGACAAGGAAGACACACACTACCACGAAAGATGTTAAAAGTACTTTGTTTTGAGATCTGTTTCTGGCAATTTCAGCGGTTCGGCTGATTGACGCTAAACTTCCCGGTTGGTAATGGCTCTGCATTCTCAATCTATTTGCCCGTACAAGCCTATATATTTGAATGTACGCATAAAAAATCAAGATTGTGGGTATAAAAAGAGCACCGGTAAGCAAAACTATGATGTAGGAAGCGTGCTCGATTTTCCAGGCTACGGCGCATGTGGCAAACTTTTCAACGAACTCCAACCCACCCCACCCATAAACGGGAGGCGTCGTCACTATGGTAGCGAAGATCCATGAAGTGAGACAGTATATCCGCGTTGTACGTCTGTCTTTAAATACTTTTCCATAAAGATGACGCTTTACAATTTTTAAGTATCTGTTAAAAGAAATGATCCCAAGTGTAATCAGTGACGCTGTTCCAAAAATTAACATGGTAACGGTGGCCGCCTCGCAAACCACGTGCCCAAATACCCATCTACCGCGGTGCAAGGTAGTAATCCAGAATGGCATGTGGAGAAGCGCCATGCAGATATCAGTAATGGCAAGATGCTCAATTAAAATATTAGGTAACGTGTTGAGTTTTGGATATCGGTGCACAGCATACACCACAAATGAGTTACCAGCAACCGACATAAGCAGGATTGTTATGCCAAAGAAGACCTCCAAACCAACCTCGGCCGAGCTTCTTTGAGAAAGCAGATTGTTCTCAAGCGTTTCGTTTCCCTTCATACTACTACCCACAACTGTCTGTCAGTTTTCAGTAGAAAGGTAACCTGGAGGTCAGAAAACATGAATCAGACCTTACTTAATCTTTCTTGCATCTGGAAATTCTTTTAACATAGTTGCAGGATACAGCAATGACACAAAAATTGTTTTAACGCATGACTTTTATATAGGTAATCTGGTAATCGCATTGGGCCGAGTAATATTTGGATTTAGCTTAACGTTTACAACTTTGGAAAAAGTTAACAGTTTAACAGTTTTTTATTTACCACTTTAAATTACAGACCTTTTTTTCTATTTACAAGTTTCACAAACGTGGAAGGCGTAAGAAACAGCCAATATGGGCTAACGACTCCCTACACCTGAATCAAGAATGAAAACACAAGTGAAATTTTATCCTAAATTTTACGATTTTTATGACATTGAGGGCAATTTTCTTTTTTGTGGTATCGGCACGAGGAAGCTTTGCTTAACTTGTTTTGTTTTTCCCAAGTTACTTTGAGTTTGAAAACCTTTGCATGCAATCTCTCAAAAGCAATCTCTCAAAAGCAATCTCTCAAAAGCAATCTCTCAAAAGCAATCTCAAATATTCGGATTTTTCGGAAACGGTTTACAAATGTTTTAAGGCATTTTTATGATTTTTAAAATTTTTCGGCAAATCTTTGGAGATATCAGAAATCTTGGGAAAACGGCTAGCAACGTTTCTAAGGCGTATTTGAGACTTTATAAAACTTTCAGGAGTTTACCAGTGCCCAATCAGCGCCGCGTATAATTTTGTCCGTTGCTATCCAAAAAATACTCTGCCCTCTATGAATATGATATAAATCTAAGAAAAGCAACGTTCATTCAGTTCGAAATGAGGACAAAAGAGTATACTAGGGAGCTAGCTGTTCAGTACTTTTGCATTAAAATTAAATTATGATAAACCGATAATAAAACAAAGCCAAACCAGGTTTTGTTGACGGGCACATATATATTCGTCATCCATCAATCGTCAAGCTAATCAATTACACGTTTTGGCTTAAGAATCAGTTCAGATCAGTTCAGTCTGAGACAGTTGCTTGCACAATTCAGTTGCTATATAAACCTGCAACTGACCATGTGCATGGAGAGGGTTAAATTTGATCTTAACCTAAGACATGAAACATGATTAATATGACATGCAGCAGCTGAACCACACCGGAAGCGGAATATTGCATATTGAATATTGAGTTAAGATTAGTTTGAATACTTGAAAATTTAGTTTGAATATGTGAAAATGTAGTTTGAATAGTTGAAAATTTAGTTTGAAAACGAATAAATGTCCTTGAATCTTGAATATTGAGGTTTGAATATTGAATACTGAGGTTTGAATATTGAATATTGAACTTTGAATATTGAATATCGACAGTTTGAATATTGAATGCTGAAAAAAAAACATTCCGCTTCCACTCCCGAACACCACTGTTCAATAACAAAGTTGTTCATCTGCATGTGGTAAATAATGAAAGCGGGGGATTAGTATTAATTTCCACAAGAGTGATGTTTCCGCAACGACGGCAATAGTGGCTCTTCGTGATCTCAGTTTATCGTCTTACCCGTCTCACTTAAACACCTAAGTGTTTTGGTTCAGCTCTGCGGCTTACCGACTCAGTCACATGAGATAGAAGAAAGAGTTCCAATCAATTGAGTAAATTTCAAATGTGTTGCAACTTCAAATATCTTCTTTACTCGCAAAACTTGAGTTCTGTATTGCTTTCTGTTTTTAATTTGTGAGCCATGATGAACAGTGAAAGAAAAGCAACTTTAAAGCAGTTACTATAGTTACTATACAAAAAAAACTTACAGTTTTCTGCACTCGTTGTAGAGTTGTTATACAAACCAAGAAAGTCGTTTTAAAAGTCGTTTGCTAAAAAGGAAAAATAACGACCAAATGTTAACGGCATAAACTTACATACCAAACAAATGTCAAATTGGCGTCACCCATTTAGCTTTCAACATGTACGGTAACTTCAGTGAAGCTCAGTACCGTCATGCTAGCTCACTGAAGTATGAAGGGATACTTTATCAGTTTCTAATGCGGAAAAAAATGGAGCTGATTCAGCTGATCATTTCAAAATGTTGGGCTCGGCTTGCCAAACCTTTGACTCATTATAACTGTCCTTTTTTAATTCCCATTAGCATTTTTCATAGTTTAGCTTTTCCAGGGTCTAAAAGCTGATAAAAGAGTATGATCCACGAGTAAAACAAGACTCCCTATTGTATGTATGTGAAAACAAACAGAATTTCAATTGAGTTATCGATACACAGCTTTTTGTCCAACAGAACATTTGTTACGAGTCTAAAATATGTTCTTTTTTTTATCTCCACTGTGTTTCTAAGATATGTACAAAACCACCATTCTCGTCGTTTCCCCTACCAAGGTTAAAGGACATCAGTTATCCAACAGACTGCAACTTCAGAGTAATTAACCCGGGTAAAGAAACACAAACACAAACAAAATTTCGGTTACCTGATCTGTCAGTAGCTTATTTTGCGTTCTTAAGCCTATTTCATGGTTGTAACGGTCGACCCTACATTTCAAACCGAAAGATTCCATCGACTGAACGCTTTAAGGCGATTAAGACTTCCATGTTAATAGTTTGCAAATTTATTCATGAACGTTGGTCACACGAAAGCAGTTTTAATTACGGAGAAGCCGGTTCACCCACTTGTGTTTGTCTTTTAACTTCCGCTTTTAAGAATAGCGTGTAGAAACGCCGATCACCATGCCTATTTTGTGATAGCAATATAATTTAACTAGTAGTTTATTAATTTACCAAGTGCCCTGTTTATTTAGGCTTTTATTCACTGAAGTTTGCTATGATGTGAAAAGCGACACAGGTTAAAAAGCTACCAAGTTTCGATTTACTTTATGTCAGCTCAGTTTCTAATTTCTTTCAAAGTTTGATTGTTTTAGTGTATCTTAAAGTATAGTTTTCATTAACGTTACTTTAATTTGTTTATCCTTTTTCTAAAACTCAATGCTTTCGTTACATTTGCAAAACTAAAAGCTATCAGATTCTTCAGAAGAAACCTAACGTCAATATACTTTCGAAGTGTTCCCCGGCCAAACTAGGTCACCAGCAGAGACGAAGGAAAAGGAACATTTGGGAAAAAATACTTTGAAAATGAATTGTGCCACAAAAAGATACCTCAAACCATTTGGGCAATGTTAGTAATACAGTGTATTCCGGCGGTTTCGCTAAAGGGGAATGCGATAGTGAGATATGGGATATGAGATATGGATTTAATCTCATTTTTCTTTTAGTATTTTTGAAGCTAAAACGAAACGATTGATCGCTGTGTTTTTGAAGGATCGCTACACTATAAAGTTGCCTATTGTACCACGCAACACTCAAGTATTCGCAATATTGAAGTTTAACTTATAAACACGTTGAAACAACTATTGTTAATATTTGTTTGACCATCCTCTTGCTTCTGAGAAGGCCAAACTGATCATTAAGAAACCGTAAACCTCACCGATAACAGAGGTAATACAAAAACATTCAATACCTGTCACATAAAAAAGTAATCTTCTTAAAAATTCATATAAAGAACCTGAATGAAACATAAGACAATTTTTAGCAGTAATTTGAAAATTTCGTCGATCTTACTATAGCCTTGACTTCATCCAAATGATCATGTTTTTCAATTCTAGCTACATACTAAAAACAAAGAAGTTGCAAGCTGCCACAACAATGTGCCGGTGCAGTTGAAAAATCCGCAAGGTTTAAGGTCCCAATCACTATGAAGCGAAAACAAACTAAACATGAACTTTATGTACACATTATCTTATTTTTTGAGCGCAGGAACATATTGAAAAGACAAAGTTGGGGCAACATCTCTTTTTAACCACGAAAGTCAAAACACTTACCTCAGTCAAAAGAAGTCAAGGTGCAACCCATTTGGCTTTTGTGTTCTAGGTTAAATCGAAATCTTTTTCTGTTAACAAAAGTGAATGTTCTAATTTACTCCTGTTATATAGCCTCGATCAACACTTATGATATGTGACCAAAAAGTTCCTGGTTTATGTAATTACCATATACATGAACACAATTCGTTTATCACACTCAGACGTCATATCCAGAAGTATCTCCGGTATTGTGATAATTTTTTGCAGTAATTTGAAAATTTCGTCGATCTTACTATAGCCTTGACTTCATCCAAATGATCATGTTTTTTAACTCTAGCTACATACACTACAGGGCTGAAAACAAAGAAGTTGCAAGCTGCCACAACAATGTGCCGGTGCAGTTGAAAAATCCGCAAGGTTTAAGGTCCCAATCACTATGAAGCGAAAACAAACTAAACATGAACTTTATGTACACATTATCTTATTTTTTGAGCGCAGGAACATATTGTAAAGACAAAGTTGGGGCAACATCTCTTTTTAACCACGAAAGTCAAAACACTTACCTCAGTCAAAATAAGTCAAGGTGCAACCCATTTGGCTTTTGTGTTCTAGGTTAAATCGAAATCGAAATCTGTTCTAATCTATCCTGTTATAGCCTCGATCAACACTTATGATACGTGACCAAAAAGTTCCTGGTTTATGTAATTACCATATACATGAACACAATTCGTTTTAATCACATGCAGATGTCATATCCAGAAGTACCTCCGGTATTGTGACGTTATTCTACTCAGAAAACACAAGATTCATTTCGCTCAGAAGAGAGAAGATTCTGGCCATGCAACCAAAACTAGTACTGCTACTTTATTGTAAACAAACAACAACGTTACTCTAGAAATCGCAAATAAAGAAACAAAAAAGTAAAGGGTTACATGGCGTTTCTTTTCACTACCGCATCTAAGACTTTTGTATCGAATGGCAGTCAGTAATATCAAGTGCGTTTCGGTAATTAAATCTATAGATACTGGAGTCAAGCAATTAAGGGCGAGGCTAATCAAAACTTCGATATTGGTCGGGGGTGCCCGCCGCGAGTGCCAGATTGTTAGCTACAATATTCTTTTGTCTCCATTGAAATTACCCTACTAGTCTTAATCTTGAGGCCAGTAGAGTAGAACTAATTTGAGTGTACACAAAAGAACATTAAAGTCGCCGCCATTTATAAGCAAGGTCTATATGGCAGAGCCAATGACGCCAAAGATGTAGTTTGTGGTTACGGATGATTAAGGACTTAGGAACATATAAAAACAACATTTCACACTTTGCTTAACACCTTCAGTTCCAGTTGTATCATCAATCTTTCCCAACTAGAGCCCGTATACTTTTCATTTGACAAGTTTGAGAGAATTTCATTTTTCATCTTAATTTCCATAGTTTTCTTTGTTTGATGAACTCTTATTTTCTTAATACCACAGGTTTGTTTCGTATCTATCAAGTATGTAAGGAGAAATTATGTGTTGGTAACTGATTGGAGTTGGAAGGGTTAAAAGACAAGTGTGCTATCTCTGTTTAATTTTCTAACAGCAACATAAAGGGGTTTCTCTTCTTTCGAAGAATACTTTCAGAGTGTTTGTATTTTGTAAGTGACTAGAGTCGAGAAGGGGCGCAAGTGGCTCGCCATGTCGCAAGAAAGCACTGTCACGTTTCATATTCGGTTCAAAGTCGTGATTGATTAGTTCAACACATTTAACTTAATGCACTTTTTGATTAGGTCGTTGATGTTTTTCAAGTTCCAGTTTCCCTTGCTTTATACATATAGCATAGTATAGCTAACGAGTTGCAACTGTAGAGTTAGTAAAAGAACAAACGCCCTCAAGAAAGGTTCATGACATGACGCACGCCGACCTACCAAGATGCATTGCGTGACACGGACGTCAACCTACCGTGTTACATTGGAACCGGTATAAACTGGAAATCAACATAAACTTTCAAACTAATATTTCTTAACCCTTAGGATCCTAAGGGGGTCACTTTTTTTTTTGCTAAAAATTAGTTATTTATTTCAGTTTTTTCCCCCAATATACCTGGTTTAAACTATAAACAACCATACATTTCTGAACTCCCAATGAAATGTTCTTTTGAAAAACTTTATTCACTTGTAATTATGACGTCACATACAATGACGTCATCGCATAAATTAT
>JAOBAT010009393.1:0-10385 GCA_026413305.1 Hydrozoanthus tunicans | reverse complement strand
GGGCAGACCTTCCAGAATGAGGGCTTAATAGACAGGGAGAAAGAAGGGGAAAGAGCTTCCAGAATGAGGGCTTAACAAAGAGGGAGAGAGAGGGGGAAAGACCTCCCAGAATGAGGGCTTAACAGAGAGGAAGAGAGAGGGAGGAAGACCATCAAGAATAGGGGCTTATCAAAGAGGGAGAGAGAGGGGCAAAACGTTCCAGATGGGGGCTTATTATAGAGGGAGAGAGAGGGGGAAGATCTTCCAGAATGGGGGCTTATTAGATAGGGAGAGAGGGGGGGGGAAAGCTTCCAGAATGAGGGCTTCATACAGAGGGAGAGAGGGGAGGGGAGATCTTCTAGTATGATGGCTTATTAGAGAGAGGAGGAAGGGGGGGCGGGCAGACCTTCCAGAATGAGGGCTTAATAGACAGGGAGAAAGAAGGGGAAAGAGCTTCCAGAATGAGGGCTTAACAGAGAGGGAGAGAGAGGGGGAAAGACCTCCCAGAATGAGGGCTTAACAGAGAGGGAGAGAGGGGGGAAAGACTTTTCAGAATGCGAGTTTATTTGAGAGGGCGAGAGACGGAGCAAAACTTTCCAGAAGCGGGGCTTATTAGAGAGGGAGAGAGAGGGAGGAAGACCTTCAAGAATGGGGGCTTATTAGAGAGGGAGAGAGAGGGGCAAAACCTTCCAGATGGGGGCTTATTATAGAGGGAGAAAGAGGGGGAAGATCTTCCAGAATGGGGGCTTCATAGAGAGGGAGAGAGAGGGGGAAGATCTTCTAGTATGAGGGCTTATTAGAGAGAGAGGGGGGGGGCAGACTTTCCAGAATGAGGGCTTAATAGAGAGGGAGAAAGAGAGGGGAAGAGCTTCCAGAATGAGGGCTTAATAGAAAGAGAGAGAGAGTTGGGAAGACCTCCCAGAATGAGGGCTTAACAGAGAGGGAGAGAGGTGGGAAGACCTTTCAGAATGAGAGTTTATTAGAGAGGGCGAGAGACGGGGGAAAACATTTTAGAACTGGGGTTTATAAGAGAAAGAGGGGTTATTCAAAACTTGAAGCTTTAGACGGAGGACTTATTTCAAAGAGGGACTTGTTAGGGGAAAGGGAGACATATTTTGAAAGGTAAATTTTGATAAGTAAATGAGAAAGCTATACAATGCTGGAATTGAAAGGGTTTCTCCGCTATTCAACATCTTTATCTCAAATGAAATTTTCGTTAAGTCAGTGTCCATTTCAATGGCTCAAATTTGAAAACCCTGTACATAAATCAAACGCCATGCAATTTAGTTTGATCTTTTCCTACGCTTTGGGTTTCCCGCGCACCGCCATTTTGAAATATGACGTGTTCCGGTTGCCGTTCCAGATTCCACTCTTAACCAACACATCAGCTTGAACCAACACACGTCACATTTCAAAACGGCGGCGCGCAGGAAATTATGTACAGGATTATCAAACTTGAGCTGCTGATACGAACACATACTTAACAAAAACATTTTTCGAGAATGTTGTTCAGTGAAGGATTCCTTGAAGCCCGGCTATATATGCAGTCATAGAGATACCTCGTATGAGCTTGCCTTAGACCAGGTCAGATCAGGTCAGGTCAAATAAGGTCAGGTCAGGTCAGGTCAAGACTATTTCTGTGAAAATTTATTTTTTGTAATAAAAACTTTTTTTTATTGTTAAGATAATTTACAAAAAACTAAAAAGAAAAAACACAATTTGTGATTGACAAGTGAACAACATGCACTAAGAATTTTAAAAATTGTTTGGACAAAAAGTTTCTTGCTTTAAAACTCAAAACTGTTTTGATTTCAGGGCTCTCCCGGACGATTGAACGTGAGTACCGTTTTTTTTATGCCACTAAACATTAAAAATCTAAGCCAAAATTTTTCATAAAATAGTGTCCAGACCTTTGTTGAATGTAATTGATAGAAATACTGCTGACTGGAGCTAAGTGAAGCAAAATGGTGTTTAGGGCCCCCTTTGCATGAAACCACCCCAAACTGAGCATGCTGATTGTTTTGCTAGATTCAAAGCTCCAGTTTATTCAATCCTTCAGTTTTTAGCCCTTTGTAAGGAGTTTTTAACTACATACCAAGCTCTCAATTGATCTACTAAATTTATACCGTTTTTACAGTCGAAAAACACTCTTCACAAACGGTTTTGTAATAAATGGCGCTAATTTTTAAGTGATCATTTGTCGCGTGACATCATCCATGATGCTCTACATATAATAATCAACATTTGAAAATAAAAACTGAGTTTCTTTTATTGTGCTGCTCAAACTTCCTCATGCACACGTCTTTTTTACGTTTACAGGGGCCGGCCTACATCTAACACCTAGCCCTCTTAACATAATTGCAAAGTTACTTGCAACTAGAATTATCCTTTTGACAAAGGTCTCGTTACCACACTTCGAGTCTCGTTTTGTCCTTAAACTAACCAAAAAGGGCGCCGAGAACAGAAGAAAACCGATCACCTGAGGCCTCTTAAGATGTTAAGAGATCGTGTTAAGTATTTGAAAAGTCACATCTATCTTCACTCTTTTTATAAGAACTTTTTCTATAAGAACATGAGGTTGAAAATCGCCAAAAATTAAAGAACACGTTAAGAACATGTTGAGGCTGAGAAAAGGCGAAGATCATTTATTTATGACGATAACCTATTGCAAATACTTCATACATTGTTATTAAAAATTTGGTTTTCGATGGGCTTGTTGATTCAAGTTCGCAGACAATAATTATACATTACGTGTCTTTTCATTTACAAAATCGCAGTTCTTACAGGTAAATCTCCTGAGACAAACTGGCAAGAAAGTCAGTGCCAGCTACTATATACTACTTTACTACACAGATGTACCACATACAATACATGCTGTGTTTAAATCAGTAAAGGTTTTTTAAGAAAACGTTTAAGAATATTTGAGGTTGATATTCCGAAAATATTTAAGAACGTTCGGCCTCAGTCGAAAAATTCTACGTTCTTATAATAAAAAAAAAAGAGTGTAGTATATATGTATATACTCGACTCTTCATTGAAACATGCGCTAAGGTCATAGACTATCATTGCGGTAAACAAACACACAAACGAAATAGGGGGCTAAATTACTTTGATTTGATATCAACGGGAGCACTTTTTCTCAATTCATATTAATCGGCACTGATTAACTGCTGGTAGACTTCTGAAGTGTTCCGAAGACTTTCCTAAAATTTTTAAAATCTTAAAAAATGTCTCAGAATCGAAACGTTTTCCAGCCGTTTTCAAAAATTTTTCGAAAATTTGCGAAGATTTCCGAAAAATCATAAAAACGCCTTAGAAACGTTTTTAAACCGTTTCAAAAGTTTTCCAAATGTTTTGCGAGTTTGCTAAGCTTTTCAAACTCTTAAAAACCTGGGATGAATAAAGTTGATTAAGCAACGAGAAATTTTGCCCTCGATGTCATAAATGAAATATATGTGTTTTCATATTTTTCCAAATTACCCGAGTCGCGAAGCAGTCTATTCCTGACGAACAAAACAAATGAAAACAAACTATTCCTTGAATTACGGTTTAACCCAGGGTTAAAAATAACCGGTTTTTGACCAACCGGACCCGAGACTGCATTTAAAGCCCAAAAGAACAACGATTGTTTGAATAATTATCATTCATCTCATTGAATAGGACAAATTCGGACTTTCTCCAGGGAGATACCGGTAAGTACTTAATATTATTAAGGTAAGATAAGATGAAATAAGACAAGTGATGATAACACGAGCTTGTATCAACATGAATCTATCCTAAATGAAATACCAACAATAAAGAAAATAAAACTCAGCCTGAAGTAAATAACATTTTAAACGTAGTTGAAATAAAGTGATTCACCCCAAATGAAGTATTAAAGGAAATAAACGATGAAACTTGGTCACTATCCACAATTGTGAGGTGATGTGAGGTGGAATCAGGTGAGGTCATGTATAGTCAGGTGAGGTAAGGTCAAATCAGGTCAGTTCAGGTCTGCTGAGGAAAAGTCAGGTCAGGTCAGGTATGGTCAAGTGAGGTAAGGCAAGGTAAGGTGGGGTATGGTGAGATGAGTTGAGGTCAGGTGATATGAGGTCAGGTGAGGTGAAGTGAGGTGAAGTGAGGTCAGGTCAAGTGAGATCAGGGGAGGTCAGGTCAGTTCAGGTATGGTCAAGTGAGGTAAGGTAAGGTTTATAAGGTAAGATAAGGTCAGGTAAGGTCAGGTCAAATTAGATCAGGTTAGGTTAGGTCAGGTCAGGTCAAATCAGATAATGTGAAGTGGTGTAAAGTAAGGTTATGTAAGGTAGATAAGGTCAGGTACGGTCAGGTCAGATTAGGTCAGGTCAGGTTAGGTCAGGTCAGGTCAAGCCAGGTAATTTGAAGTGATGTAAAGTAAGGTTATGTAAGGTAAGATAAGGTCAGATATGGTGAGGCAAGGTGAGTTATGGTGAGGTGAGTAGAGGTCAGGTCAGGTCAGATCAGGTCAGGTATTGTGAGATGAGGTTATGTAAGGTAAGATAAGGTCAGATATGGTGAGGTGAGGTGAGTTATGGTGAGGTGAGGTGAGGTGAGTAGAGGTCAGGTCAGGTCAGATCAGATCAGGTATTGTGAGGTGAGGTTAGGTAAGGTATGATAAAGTCAGATATGGTGAGGTGAGTTATGGTGAAGTGAGGTGAGGTAAGGTAAGGTTATGTAAGGTAAGATAAGGTTAGGAATGGTGAGGTGAGTTATGGTGAAGGGAGGTGAGGTAAGGTAAGGTTATGTAAGGTAAGATAAGGTCAGGTATGGTGAGGTGAGTTATGGTGAAGTGAGGTGAGGTAAGATAAGGTCAGGTAAGGTCAGGTCAGATTAGGTCAGGTCAGGTTAGGTTAGGTCAGGTCAGGTCAAGTCAGATAATGTGAAGTGATGTAAAGTAAGGTTATGTAAGGTAAGATAAGGTCAGATATGGTGAGGTGAGGTGAGTTATGGTGAGGTGAGGTGAGGTGAGTAGAGGTCAGGTCAGGTCAGATCAGATCAGGTATTGTGAGGTGAGGTTAGGTAAGGTATGATAAAGTCAGATATGGTGAGGTGAGTTATGGTGAAGTGAGGTGAGGTAAGGTAAGGTTATGTAAGGTAAGATAAGGTTAGGAATGGTGAGGTGAGTTATGGTGAAGGGAGGTGAGGTAAGGTAAGGTTATGTAAGGTAAGATAAGGTCAGGTATGGTGAGGTGAGTTATGGTGAAGTGAGGTGAGGTAAGATAAGGTCAGGTAAGGTCAGGTCAGATTAGGTCAGGTCAGGTTAGGTTAGGTCAGGTCAGGTCAAGTCAGATAATGTGAAGTGATGTAAAGTAAGGTTATGTAAGGTCAGATCAGGTCAGGTATTGTGAGGTGAGGTTAGGTAAGGTAAGATAAGGTCAGGTATGGTGAGGTGAGGTGAGGTGAGTTATGGTGTGGTGAGGTGACTTATGGTGAGGTAAGGTGAAGTGAGGTCAGGTCAGGTTTGGTGAAGTGAGATAAGGTAAGGTTATGTAAGGTAAGATAAGGTCAGGTATGGTGAGGTGAGTTATGGTGAAGTGAGAAGAGGTAAGGTAAGTTTATGTGAAGTAAGAAAAGTTAAGGTAAGGTGATTTGAATCATGCTGAGGTGAGCAGAGGTGAAGTGAGGTCACGTCAGGTCAGGTCAGGTTACATTAAGTCAGGTCAGGTATGGTGAAGTGAAATAAGGTAAGGTTATGTAAGGTAAGATAAGCTTAGGTGAGGTGAGTTGAGTTATAGTGAGGTGAGGTGAAGTGAGGTCAGGTCAGGTCAGGTATTGTGAAGTGAGGTAAGGTAAGGTTATGTAAGGTAAGATAAGTTAAGGTAAGGTGATTTGAGTTATGGTGAGGTGAGCGGAGGTGAAGTGAGCTTAGGTCAGGTTACATCAGGTCAGGTCAGGTATGGTGAATTGAGGTAAGGTTAGGTTATGTAAGGTAAGATAAGGTCAGGTATGGTAAGGTGAGGTGAGTTATGGTGAGGCGAGTTATAGTAAGGTGAGTTATGGTGAGAAGAGGTGAAGTGAGGTGAAGTGAGGTGAGGTGAGGTGAGTTAAGGTGAGTTGAAGTTGGTTAAGGTGAAATGAGGTAGGCTTAACTAAAGAAAAATCTAAGGCTTCGTTGGACGGAAATTGATGCCCTTCTAACCTTGACCCCATGCAATCTTTTACTTTCTTACAAGAATTTTGGGTTAGTTTTTTTTTGCAAAGTTAATCCGTATCACATTTTTTAGTTTTAAACCCCATCGGCCATTACTAATAGTCACCTGCTCCTTCCATTTCTGATCTCTAAAGATAGTAAACGTCACGTTATCGTTCACCTAAGGAAATGTGAGAAAGGTTTGTTGAACAAATATTTGAGTTAAGACGGATCAACATTACTTGTCAAACTAAGAACGCCAAAAACGATATCCACTAAACATGACAAAACATTATGCTTTAAAGTTGCGTTATACAGGGGCGGATACAGGGAGGGGGGGGGGTTGGATTGATTTCCATCCCTCCTTGTACATCACCGAAAAAGAAATAAAACAAAAAGATACCATTGATCAATAATTTGTCACTTAGCGTTGACAAAACAGGCAAAATATTCTAATGTTTACAGATAATCAAAGGTTTTAGGGCCCGCAACATACTTTTAGGCACTCAACATTCCAAACCATACTTATTCAGATTATATGCTTTTTTGTATTCACACCGAATGAAAACTTCGAGCCGTCGAATGACAATAACTCCTATCTGAATGATTTGGAATTGAGCTTATAGATGCTTAAATTAAGACTTAAGCAAGTGGACTAAAACATGCGTGCGCTATGAAGAACTTTGGACATACTTTGAACTTTGATTGTCCGAAGGTGAGGTTAGAGACCAATTAAGCCGAGTTGTCTCTTCTCTTCAAGGTCGCCTTGCAGATGCATATTTTGGCTTTAAAAAGATTCAAGATATCATTACTTTTTCAATGGCTTTCGCGCTGAAATCGGCGTTCGTACCAACCCCCCCCCCCCCTTTTTTTTTTCAAATTCTGTATCCGTCTCTGTTATATGGTTATTTGTACTTATAAACGTAGCCGTAAGATTGACGTAAAAAGTCTGGGGTTAGCAACTAAAAGATTTACACTTTTAATAGGGCCGGCAAAGAAAATTTTAGAAATCCACAATTTTGGGCGCAGATAGTTGTATAGTTGTGTTTATTTTGGCAAATGAGGAATTTTTGGCGCTGATAACTTACGAAAAATGTTTTTACCAGGTCTACAAATATGCGCTGTATCGTTCTTTGTACAAGTCTTAACAGGTATTTTGTTTTATTTTTCTCCGAAGGCTCTCGGAAGGCAAATGAAGAAAGGATGGAGAAAAACGAGTGAAGCAAAGACTTTACAATGTATTCAATTAGTTTTAACTTGAGCCTTAAATAAAACATAACTTGCTAGTCAAAGCTATCATATTGATTTTATTGATTCCTAAGCAACGAGTTCAAAACAGATTGGAAACCTCATATACGTTTTAAAAAAAAGTCTATTGTAATTAAATCATAAGTAGACTTACAACACCAACGTATGTGTAGCAGTAAACTTTTCAAGCTTCAGGGGGAGAAGGGAGGCCTAATGTACATGTAGGAGTGCCCACTGGCAGCAGTGTTAATGATAGTTGAAGAGGTATGCCCAAAGGTGTGCCCATCAGCCGCATTATTAGTGACAATTCAATGGGAATGCTTAAAAAAGGGCCTACCAGCTGCAATGTTGGTGATAGTGGGAAGAGGATGCCTAACAGTGTGTCAATCAACTGCATTGTTAGTGATAGGGAATGAGGATGCTCAAAAATGTGCCCACCAGCTGCATTGTTTGTATTATTGGGAGAGGAATGCTCAAACATGTCCGCCAGATGTGTTATTTGTGATAGTGGGATGGGGATTTCCAACGGTTTGCCCACCAGCTACCTTGTTGGTGATAGTGGGAAGGGATTACCAACGGTGTGCCAATCAACTGCCTTGTTGTTGTTAACGGGGGAGAAATTCTCAAAAGTCTGCCAATCACCTGTATTGTTTGTGATATTTAAAGGGAGATGCACAAAAGTGTTTCAATCAGCTGCATTATAGGGGATAGTAAATGGGAATGCTTAAACGTGTGCCGACCAGCTGCATTGTTAATGATAAGGGAGGGGACTGCTAAAACGTGTGCCGCTCAGCTGCATTGTTGGTAATAAAGGAAGGGGACTGCTAAAACGTGTGCCCATTAGCTTCATTGTTGGGTATATGGGATTGGGATGCTCAAATGTGTGCCCACCAGCAGCATTGTTGGTGATAAGAGATGGGGATCCTCAAACGTGTGCCCATCAGCTGCATTGTTTGTGATAGTGGGAAGGGGGATCCATGCTCAAACGTGTGCCCATCAGCAGCATTGTTGTTGATAAGGGGTGGGGATCCTGAAACGTGTGCCCATCAGCAGCATTGTTGGTGGTAAGGGATGGAGATCCTAAAACGTGTGCCCATCAGCTGTATTGTTGGTTATAGTGGGGAGGGAGATGCTCAAACGTGTGCCTTTCAGCTGTATTGTTGGTGATAAGGGAGGGGACTGCTAAAACGTGTGCCCATCAGCTGTAATGTTGGTGATAGTGGGAAGGGGGATGCTCAAACGTGTGCCCATCAGCAGCATTGTTCGTGATAAGGGATGGGGATCCTCAAAACGTGTGCCCATCAACTGTATTGTTGGTGATAAAAAGGGGGATCCATGCTCAAACGTGTGCCCATCAGCAGCCTTGTTGGTTATAGTGAGGAATGGAAATGAATGCTTAAAGGAATGCTTAAACATGTCCGCCAGAAGCATTATTTGTGATAGGAAATGGGGATCCTCAAACGTGTTCCCATCAACAGCACTGTTGGGGATAAGGGATGGGGATCCTCAAACGTGTGCCCACCAGCTGTACTGTTAGTAATAGTGGGGAGGGGACCCTCAAACGTGTGCCTATCAGCTGTATTGTTAGTAACAGTGGGGAGGGGGATCCTCAAACGTGTGCCCATCAGCTGCACTGTTGGTGATAGTGGGGAATGGAAATGAATGCTTAAAGGAATGATTAAAAATGTCCGCCAGATGCATTGTTTGTGATAGGAAATGGGGATGCTTGAACGTGTGCCCATCAACTGCCTTGTTGGTGTTAGTGGAAGAGGAATTCTCAAAAGTTCTGTCCATCACCTACATTGTTTGTGATAACTGAAAGGGAGGTGCCCAAAGGTGTTTTCATCAGCTGCTTTGTAGGTAATTGTTGAATGGGATTTCTTTAAGTGCCTCTGAAATGAAATTTGTTTTTTCACAATTTTGCAGCCTATTATGTCTTAAAAAGAGATTTAAGAGAAAAACTGCAAAAATAACTTAAATTACAATTTTTTTTTTTCCGGAAAGAGACAAGTCTGGCACAAAAGTGGTTTCCTCAAAGTAGAAAGACTGGGACGAGATGAGGTAGTAAGCTGCATTTTTTGGGATATAGTGGTTTGATGCACCCGGTTTGTATGTATTGTTTTTGCAACTAACATCGTTAGGCCTCCCAGCTAAGTAATAACTTCCACCTTTCTTTGATTTCTTTTTTATCTGGTCCGCAAATGCTTTCAGCTTTCACAGTACAACGTCATAGCACGTGACATGGTTGTTTTGGAATGGAACCACTTTTGAACCGCCAATTGCAAATTTCAATTGCAGAGAAAAAGGTAAGACAAAGGTCGAACGCAACTCAAACCGAACAATTTTGAGTTAAAATGTGATAAATAATTATGGGCTTTAAAAAAAGTTTTCGTTTCATAGGCGCTTTAAAGGTGTGGACATCAACTGCATTGTTTATGCTATTGGGAGAGGATGCTCAAAAGTGGCCTAATCAGCTACTTCAAGGATGATTGTTGCATTGTTGGTGATAGTGGGAGGGGTGCTCAAAATAGCCCCATTTTTTATGATGGTTGAAAGGGAATGCTCAAAAATTAACCCATCAGCGCATTATTGATGATAGTAGGTGATAGTGGGAGGGAATACTCAACGTGTGCCAATCAGCTGCTTGGTTTGTGATAATTGAGAGAGAATGTTCAAAAGTGTGCCGATCAGCTGCATTGTTAGTAATAGTTGAAGGGGATTCCCAATGATGTGCCGATTAGCTGCATTGTTGTTGTTGGTATGAAGAGATGCTTAAAGGTGTCCATCAGCTGCATTGTTTGTGATAATTGAGAGGGGGTGCTCCAAAGTATGCCGATCAGCTGCATTGTTTGTGATAATTGAGAGGGAATGCTCAAAAGTGTGCCGATCAGCTGCATTGTTAGTAATAGTTGAAGGGGATTCCCAATGATGTGCCGATCAGCTGCATTGTTGTTGTTGGTATGAAGAGATGCTTAAAGGTGTCCATCAGCTGCATTGTTTGTGATAATTGAGA
>JAOBAT010009382.1:0-10387 GCA_026413305.1 Hydrozoanthus tunicans | reverse complement strand
AGTTTTATATAGTGAAGAACGAGAAGGGAGAATACGAGCTGGACAAGAGGCATAATTACTGGCATCAAGTTCAAGGCACATTAAGTTAAACAAACTTCTGAAAGAGTTCGACCAGGCGCATGAAGATTTTCATCATAGCCTCAAAATCGAATAAGAAATTATAGAGAGTGAGATTTATAGTCAATCATTTCCCGAGTTAGTCGACGAACTTCAGGAAAAAATCGCGCACTAGCAGCCTATCACGTTAAGCCACCCACATTGCCTCAGGACAATGAACTTCCAAAGATTAAACCGCAGGATTCCGTCAGTATGATCGAGTATAACGGCAATAAGTCCAAGGTAGGATCTGGAGCAAATAGCATTGCAAGCGCGAAATCTAAGGTCTCAGCAAAAAAGGCGAAACTACTCGTTCAAGCAGAAGCGCTAAAAGCGATGCAGGAACTTGAAATTCAGAAAATGCAGTTAAAACAGAAAAAAGCGGTGCTAAAATGCAAGCTGAAATCGCAGCAGCTAAGGCTGAAGAAAAAATTTATGAAGAAGAAAGTAAATGCAGTGAAGCAGTAGTCCTCTTCCTCTAGCGCTGAATACAGTAGTCTTCTAAAACTGGCCAAAGACCAACAAGATAAAGCCATGCAACCTAAGAGTTAGCCCCTCAACCCTAGCGCACCTGAATGGCAACCCAACCAGTCAACTCCACAGCCATCATTTATTTACGAGTCCTTCCAGAAGTTGATGGAGTCTCAGCAAAACCAAAACCATGCTCTACAGCAGTTGGTACAACAACAGCAACAGAGTGTCATGGCTCTTACCGTTCCACAACCCACAGTACCTACCTTCAGCGGCGATCCCATCAACTACTGTGAATTTATTAGAACATTCGAGCAGTTGATTGAACAGAAGACTCCTAGCCCAAGTACTTGCTTGTACTATCTATGCCAATTTACAACCGGAGAGTGCAGCCAATTTGTCAAGAGCTGTCTGTCTATACGAGAAGAAGAAGGCTACAAAGAGGCGCGACGCCTTTTGAAAGAATGTTTCGGTCAAGACTACCGAATCGCCACTGCGCACGTGCAAAAACTGATCAGCGGCCCTCCAGTCGGACGACGGAGCAGCCCTGCAGCACTTTTCCACCCAACTGACAAGCTGCCAGAACACTCTGCGAGAAATCGGTTATCTCAACAAGCTAGATAACCCAGACAACCTAAAGAGAATCGTCGATCGCTTACTATGTGGTCTGAGGCTACAATGGCGTGATACTGTGGACCGGATCATCGAAAGTAATAGTCGGGATGTAATGTGCAAAATATCACAACGTTCGTCATGGCCAAGGCAAGAGCCGCAATCCACCCCGTCTTTGGCAAAGTAACAAATGTCAAGTCTAAGCCAGTGACAATCAAACCCATCCCCAGACGTAAGGCTAAGGGATTTTCTACTCAGAAAAGGCAAAATGTTGCAAAACCTCGATGCGGGTTGTACAATAGCAAACATTGGCTATCGCGCTGCAATAAATTTTGCAATACATTGCGCCAGGAGCTAATACGTGCGAAAAAGCTTTGCATGAGCTGCCTACTCCCAAATCATTTTGTCCACTCATAAACTAAGTTGAGCTTTTGTAAAGTCAGTGATTGTACTGCTAAGCATTCAACATTTCTCCATCCAATTTCCAGTCTAGGTTGTTCTAACGCTACCGAATCAAAGTCGACCCAGGCGTCAGCAGTTGATCCTACAAGTGCCAACAGCAACGGTTATGCAAAGACAAGCTGAGCCACAAGGGCTACTGTGACAACACTCGCCATTGTTCTTGTCCTTGTCGAGGCTAAAGGTACCGAGAAAGTCGTTGAGACTTATGCCTTCCTCGAAAACGGATCAAACACCACTTTCTGCACCAACAGGCTTCTGCAGCAACTCCGCCTTGAGGGCACCAAGACCAGGCTCTCCCTCACCACCTTGGAAGGAGAAAACAATCAAAGTGACTGCGTTAGAGTGAATCTTCAAGTGTCTGGTCTTGGATAAAAAAACTATCGATCTACCTGTTGTGTATTTACGCCCTAGCTTGCCTATCCCTACCGAGGCAATTGCTACCCAGCAAGATATCTGCTGTTGGCCACACCTGGCGGGAATTAAGATCCCAACTATCGATGCCGGGATAGGGCTACTAATTGGCAGTGATGTACCGCAAGCTATTGAGCCAATAGAGATTAGACGGAGCCAGCAAGGGGGCACTTACGCAACAAAAACCACCCTTGGTTGGGTATTGAATGGCCCTCTAGGCAGAGTCCCGATTAACATTTAACCCGCGTCTAACTTCATTAAAGCAAATGCTCAACTAAATCAACAGTTTGAACAATTTTGTAACTTTGAATTTAATGACTGTAGATTCGAGAATAAACCAGCAATGTCCCAAGAAGACCGACGAGCGATCGAAATCATGAATAACACTGTGCGTCTGAAAAACGGACACTACGAAATAGCACTTCCCTGGCGTCAATATCCACCAAACCTACCAAACAACAAGCAGCAGGCCTTATATCGCCTAAATCTTGTAAAGAAACGGCTGCAGAAAGATTCAGAAAATGAAAAGCCAGGAGGTATGGGTCCCCTGGGGAGTCGTTGGTACCTTCCCCAACATCCTGTGTTCAATCCACAGAAACCAGAAAAGACAAGAGTGGTGTTCGACTGTAGTGCTGTGTTCAAAGGAACCAGTCTCAACCAATAGCTTCTACAGGGGCCGGATCTAACCAATACCTTAGTGGGAGTGTTGACCTGGTTAAGAGAACAGCCGGTCGCATTCCAAGCTGACATTAAGGGAATGTTCTTGCAAGTGAGAGTCCGACCAAGTGATTGCGACGCTTTGCACTTCCTGTCGTGGCCGGATGGAGACCTCAATTCTGAGCCACAGGAGTACCAAATGATGGTTCATTTGTTTGGCGGGACTTCTTCTCCAAGCTGTGCCAACTTCGCCCTTTGTCGAACACCCGAAGACAACAAGACGGATTTCGACTATGAGACAATAGACTGTAAATAAAAACTTATGAAAATAAAAACTTTTCCTAGCATGGTCATTATTGAGTAGTTTGTCCACAAAACTTATTGTAGTTCTGATGAAGGGTTAAGACAACAAGACGGATTTCGACTATGAGACAATAGAGACTGTAAATAAAAACTTTTAAAATGGACGACACCTTAAAATCTGTTGAAACTGAAGATAAGGCCATTCAACTATCCAATCAACTACGCATTCTGATGTCGAGAGGAGGGTTCAACTTAACTAAATGGTTGTCTAATTCCCATAGAGTCATAGAATCTTTTCCAGAAGAATGCCGCGCAAGTCAAGTGCAATCACTAGACTTCAATAAACTTCCCGTGGAGAGAGTGCTGGGTGGCCAGTGGAATGTAGAGGCAGACCAGTTCAATTTCAAGATCAAAATAAAAGATCGGCCAGCCACAAGACGAGAACTACTCTCTATCGTAAGTTCAGTTTACGTCCCCTTAGGAATCGTAGTCCCGTTTATACTCAAAGCCAAGTTGATCCTACAAGATCTCTGTCGAAAGAAATATGACTGGTGGGCCAATTTCAGATGAGCACCTTGAAAGTGGCAAAGTTGGTTAGCTGACCTACCCAAGGTAGAAAATTTTGAAATCAACCAATGTTTCAAGCCATCTGAATGTGGACAAGTTGTTTCAACCCAGCTACATCACTTCGCCGACAGCTCCCAGTCCGGTTATGGTGTTGTTTCTTATGTACGAGTGCAAGACAACCAGGGAAATGTTAACTGTTCGTTCGTGATGGGCAAGTCCGGATTAGCCCCAATTAAGTCTGTGACTATTCCCAGACTTGAACTGTCAGCAGCTGTAGTTGCGGCTCGGCTAGACCAAATTGACAAACAGGAATTGACCTACCACATTGATGAATCGAAATTCTGGACCGACAGCATGTGCGTCCTTCAATACATTAAGAATTTATACAAGCGATTCTACACATTTGTTGCAAATCGAGTCGCAACCATTCACGAATTGTCAACGCCAGAGCAGTGAGCTCATGTCAGCACCGAACTCGATCCAGCTAATGATGCATCGAGAGGAGTATTAGCGGACTCACTCCGTCGTTTGCTAAATGGCCCAGAGTTTCTCGGAGAACCACCAGAAACATGGCCCGACTCGCCATTAAACACCTCCAGAGAAATTCCTTAGGGCAACCCGGAGGTAAAGAAAGAGTCTTCCACATACTCTACACAAACTACAAACAGTGACTAGCCCTTTGCAGTAGTATTTGGACGATATCCAGGTTGGCTAAAACTACAGAAAGTCTTCGCATGGGTTCTTCGTTATAAATCCAAGCTACTGGCAGCAGTTAAAATTCGCAAATCTGGACAGGAGGGTGTAACAGCAGTGACCCCCCTGATCTCGCTAATCAGGGTAAAGGAGCTCGCAGTTGCCTAGTCAGCAATCCTCAAACATGTTCAAAAGCAACACTTCATTGGATCATCGCATTTTACCCTCTGGGACTCTCCCCAGTATTTGTACAGGCTGCAGTGTGATGCGCACTCGTAACCATTGGCAGGTGTACAACCGCCTCTCTTAACCAACTCTGAATCGTGCACAGCATAATCCATGTCAGCTTGTGTGGACTTTCAGGCCCAGAACACACATTGTTCCTTATCAGACAGCATTACTGGGTTTTCAATCCCAGAACTGCCATGCGTCAAACTCTAGACCAGTGCGTCAGTTGTCGTAAACGTCAAGCACACACAGCTGAACAGAAGATGGCAAGCCTCCCTATAGATCGTGTTACTCCTAATAAACCGCCAATCACATATACTGGTGTTGATTGTTTTGGCCCAATCAAAGTAAAACGTGGAAGAACCACAGTCAAGCGTTACGGAGTTTTATTTACGTGTCTGAATTTACGAGCCATACATCTTGAATTGGTGAACTCTTTGGACACCGATTCTTTTATCAATGCCTTACGCAGATTCATTGTGCGCCGAGGCACACCTGCAGAGATGCGTTCAGATCATGGCGGGAACTTCGTAAAGGGAGAGTGTGAGCTTAGAGAGGCAATCAAGGATTGGATCCAAGGGCAGATTCACGAGTTTCTACTTCAACACAAAATCAAGAGGTCATTCAATCCTCCTACCAGCTCTCATCATGGAGGAGTTTGGGAACGCCGCATCAGGACATTCCGCAAGGCCAAACAGACCTCGCCTTTGTTCCAAAAGTTGACGTCATCAACTGCTGCATTTGAAATCAAAATTCGTCAGCAAGAGTTCGCCATTACGCAACTGACATAAAAGTAAGTTTTTTCACTGAGTTTTTAACGAATTTCTCTCAAAATGGTAAGTTTTGTTCCCCTTAGGGTCTTACACAATATATATTTAGCATGAATAGATTCATCAAGTATTTTTTGCGAAATCGGCCTCGACGGTCTTTTGTTTACGTGGTTACGCGGTGCTGCATTTGACACGAATTTCATTAAAACTTCTTAGAACTTTGCATTTTTCTCCTCATTACTCATGTAAATTTATTCTTTCGTTGCAGAATTTCAAACCATGCTTCCTCAGGAGATCGAACGGGCATCTTCAGTTCGATTATACGGCTGAAGCCAAGGAGTTTGCCTGTTCGATTAACACTCCTGGGGGAGAAAAATCCCTCGCAAAAACTCCAGAAGAGGTCGAGCGACTCGCCAAGAACCGCCTGAAACTTCTAGGCGGTAACCTTCAAGATAAATTTCAGATTCTTGGCGAGTCGCTCATCCAAGTTGGAAAATTCAAAGGCAAAAAGACCTTCAGATGGATGGTCGAAAACTGTCTGGGATATTCGACCTGGCTTTCTGTGCAAATCGCTAGAGAGACTCCGAGTCAATCTTCTCTGTTGAAGAACAAATTCGCCTTTAAGAAGTACTTGGAGTCTTTCCCAGAAGGAAGAGAGACGGTTGCACAGAAAGCCAACGAGAAAGCAGCCAATGCTTCGCCAAGAACCACATCCGCGACGACAAGAACGGCCAGTACCTCAACTGCAACAAGAACTTCGCCGGCACTTGGGCCCATGGTGTTGAGTTCTCGTCTTTCCCCTTCTGGGCTTGCTGCAAGGATAGCAAGGAGGTCAACTTCGCCTCAAACAAGGCCAAACCTTAGTCAGACCTCGCCAGGTAAGATGTTTATTTATGCTTTTCTACTCTCAAATGTTGACACTTGGTATTTAGTGTTTTGTTTGTGACACAGTTTGATGTTTAATTTAAAGAATTAAAAGTTTGTTCTTAAGTTTGGTGCCCAAAATAATAAAGCTAATCAGATATTGCAAACATTTTGAGTTAAATGCAGTTGCACAAAGCACAAATATTACAATAACAAAACAATGAACAGAGCAAAAGCAAAAAATCAAATGATAAAAAATTAAAAGAAATACAATTCAGTGCACCTAGCCAAAAACTACCAAAATTATTTAAAGGGATTGTTGAAAACTAGTAATGAATCTTTTTTTCTATAGCGATAAACCTAGTTCAACCCTATTTGAATAACTTTTTAGAAGTGGCTATAAGAGTTATGGTTATATAAAAGCTAAACATCACCTGGCACACACAATCCTTACTAATGATTGCAGTGTTTATTTATGTTTTGGTCAAATTGTTACTAATCATTTGAAACTAGACAGAGCTATTGAGATAAATTGTTCAAACAGTGCAGAGACTTTACTTGTAATTCTTTTTTTTTCTTTCGAACAAGTCTAGTGATTTATTAGACATTGACTTGACTGGGGATGTGTATGACGAGGCGATGTTGTCCATACTATATCCTTCACAGCAGCTAAGCCAGCCAGAAGGTAAGATTTTATTAGATTTTAGAATTTTAATAATTAAAAAAAATATATTATAATTAATTATTTCATTAAAAAATGATGATAATATTGATATTAACAATAACAATAATAATTTCAATTAAATAATAATAATAATAATAATAAAAATAATAATAATGATACTAACAATTATTCATTATAAAATAATATTTTACGAAAATTAATTTGTTTTTCTATTTTTCTTTTTTTGTTGAAAGGTGTGCCACTGACCCATAAGTTTGCCTTCGACAGGAGAGTTGTCCAGTTGCTGAGACCGCGTGGCTTTGGAAACAGCTCAAACCAACTCAGGAGGAGACTGGTGGAACAGCACAACGAGGCTTGGTTGGAGACGGTAACCCTCTACAGTATCGTCCAGAGATATTGTAACGTTGACCCGCGGGATTGACCCGTGATCTGGTCCCGTCCCGTCAAACCGTATCCCGTGAAGAACAGGATTTTACCCGCGGGTTTTGTCCCGTTACTGTCCCGTTGCTGAAAATCGTACCTTACTGACCTGCGGGTCAAAATCAATGATGCGATTATAAAGTCCCGTAAGACTTATCACCTTTCAAGTTTTTAGTTAAAGATTGTTTGTTTGGGTATTTTGGCAAAGCAAAAGACTGGATAATTTTCCGTGTCGAGCTGAAAACTGAATATCAGTTGAACTGAAGTTTAATGTTTGCTGTGATCTGCTGAAAACTATGTTTACTTCGAATGTCAAATGATGCGCTGAAAAATTTATTTTGATTGTTATTTTATCCCGTCTTATTTGCCGCGATGCCCTAAAACCTTTTACCTTAAATGTCAATCGAAGTTTAATTGCCTCGATCTGCTAAAAACTATTTTTCAGAGCTTTGATCGTCAACTGAAGTTCATAGGCCGCGATGTGCTGAAAACTGTTTTCACTTCGATTGTTAATCGAAGTTTATTTACCGCTATCTGCTGAAAGCTATTCTTGATGGTCAATCAAAGTTTATTTGCCGCAATCTGCTGAAATCTATTTTTACTTTGATCGTTTTAATTGCCACGATGCATTACTTTGATGTGTCCTTTTCACTTTGACATATGCGCGCTTGACCACACATAAATAATATATATTCATGACGATGTACACAACATTTTTCAAACCTCAAAGCAAACGTCAAATTATTTGCTTTTTTTAAAAAAAGTGTATCCCATTCGCTTGAGAAAACAACAACTTTTTACTATTGACAGAGTTTTAAAATTCATAAATTTTTCATTCGATCACTGACAGTCAAGTATCTGATTCTATAAAAGCCATTCGAGTGTTAAGGAACTGTAAACACGGAAAGGTCGTAAAGCATCATTTCAATCTGTTTTCTTTCGATTTTAAATTAATTTCGACAAAATGATTTCAAATCTTCTTCAACAAGTTTTCCTTTCGTTCCAAACATCTGCATTTTCGAAAAGGAAAACAATTGAACTTTGTTGATGCGCTTGAGTCACGCTCTGGTCACATGCAAGCTCATCATTTATCCGCTAAAGTTTCAGTTTGCATAGACATTTATTTTCCGTTTATTAGTTAAGATACCTCAAATCAAGCCGTACAATCCAACGATGCGGCATGAGCAAACGACTTATTACGCTAATAGTTTTTGTTTAGCTGGGAAAAAATTGCTTTGAATGGTAGCATGTAATCTGTACAGTTTTATTAACAACACAATGATGCAACAGTTTGAAGGAAAAAACAACTGCTAAGCGCATAATTTGATTATCATGTTTTCTTTTCGTATGTACTGGAAAAATCAAACTATGGTTTCCTTGTTTCTACTTGAGACTTTTTTATATGTCACAGCTTGATGACTGTGAGTGAATGACAATTTTTTATGAAACTCTCACCGTTTATTTGATAGCATACATGAAAACAATGTTCACTACAAATAAGTTTTCTAAAAACCACCAATTGTTTGTCATTTATTGTTTTTCATTACCGATACTGAATTTACCAAGTTTGCATAAATAAATCCATTTCGTAATCGGATATTATTACACGCTACAGTAACAAAGGTTGGCGTCATTGTTTATAACAGTGGTACAAAGTAAAGAAGTGTTGGTCTCAAGGGATTTTGTTTTAATGCTTTAAAATAAATGTCATACTTTAACAATTTTCATTATTGAATCGCAAGATATCATGTGTAAGCTATCACGAACTCAACGAGAAGTCATCATCCATCTTCAGTCGCAGGGCAAAACCTGAGGAGATAACCAGGTTTCTTCCAAGTAAGTGGACTCCCTTCTGCACGCCAAACTGTAGCAAGGACCATGAAAGCAAGGACCATGAAAAAATTTGTTGCCACTGATTCTATTTCTGACCAGCCTCGCTATGGTGGCCCAGCAAAGGGATTAAGCCCTGAGAGCTGCTTAATTTCCTCGACGCTGAGATGAAAAAAAAACACAAGCTGACAGCACCAGGTCTTCAAAAGCTGATCCAGGACAAGTTCCAGCAGACGTTCTCACTGTCGAAAGTCAAGCGCCTGCGATACAACATTGGTTGGATAGCCACCGGCACAAAGTATTGCCAGCTGGAGACGCTAGACGCCAACAAGGAGAAGCGTGTGGAAAACTGGAAACGGTGTTAGAAGGAGAACAACAGGTTCCAAGACGTGATATTCACGGACGAGTGCTCAGTATTGCTCGAAAACCACGCATTTGTCACCTTCTGCCAAAAATGGAAACCCCCTGTCCAAAAAGCTCGACGGTAGAATAAGAATGAGAGTTCTAAGCCCACCAGCGCACCAGCACAAGATTAGCAGGGATGTAGGCCTTGACTGTGCCGTGCTAACACAAGATGAAAAAGCATTACAGCTCTTATACTAAACAAGCGGGACCAATTAAAGTTTTGGCAGCAAGTTCTCAGGGATCCCTGCTGCGATAATGTTTGGAAGGCTAAGGTCAAGAAAAACGTGATTAGCATCAAGACTTTTACCTGGTAAAACCGGTCTGACTGGTTTGAGGAACTCATCGCTATAAAACTTTTTCCCTCTTCAATACAAACATTTCACCAAGAGATGTCGGCAGCTGAACAAGTGTTTGTTGGAAAGGACGCAGTTGCAGTACTTGTCACAGATGAGCCGGAACTGTTAGAGATATCCACGGTTTCTAAAGCCTTACAGACCTTCTACGTGGAGACAATCCATGGACACATTGAAAGAATCTCAAGAGAGAACTGTGGTGGTTGTCACTTGGAAGGTTACCTCATGGAAGAAGACCACAAATGTCATAAACATGATGAAGGTGCAGCTTGGCCAAAACATCAGGAACAAGAACTCAGTAAGATCAACTGAGCACTATTCTTTGCCATGGCTCAAGACGTTTGCAGAAATGAACTGAACCTTGCTTTGACTTTCCACTTGAAGCACTTCCTGAAAGAACTCTTTAACTTGAACCCGCTTAATAATAATAGTAATAATAATAATAATAATAATAATGATAATAATAATCTCTGTTGTAGAATCTAGGCCCGATATTGTTGTCCTAGAAAAGACCAGTAGGAAATGCCTACTTATTGACATTGCATGTCCGTTTGACACCA
>JAOBAT010009371.1:0-10388 GCA_026413305.1 Hydrozoanthus tunicans | reverse complement strand
CAAGACCGCACTAATCACCGAGGCCACAGTTCTCAATCAACCTTTGGCGAGCCAGTCATTTGTCGGCCTGTATAGGCTGTACGGTAAACGATCCCGTGTACCTCGAGCTACAGGAAAACGAAATAAAGTTCAATAGTCAACAATTCGACAATGAGACGCTACACTATTGACTCTGAGAAAACTTCACCTCGAAGTTTAACTGTTAATCATTTATATTTAAAGGGTCGTGCATAACTAAGTTTCCTTCAACTAAACTACAACGGTCAACTTGTCATGCGACTAGAATAATTTATAACCAATACTTACTTCATGTGCTGCTCAGGGATATCGGCACTGTGTCGGTAGTGCAAGTCTGTGAACGGTGCTAAAAGTTCCTGTAAAACGAAGCAAAGTTACAGCGCGTGGAAAAAAGTTATTAAATGAAAGATTGCCCTTTGACAACGCCTTGTTTAATTAAACATCTGGACAGATAAGGTAATATTACTATTACTATTACTAATATTACTCATCAACACAATACTCTACGTTTACAGGAGCTAAAATTCTAAATTTCAAAACAACAACACAGAAACGTTCAAAAAGAGCAAAAAGACCTTCAAACTGTAGAAAATAACAATTTGATTTAAAGTAACAGAAAAGACTGAGATCATTGACTCTCTGCAACATTTTTTTGTTGATTTAAATTGTTTTCAGGCGAGTTTCAGCAACTGTTATTAATGAGTTGAATGCCACTTGATTCATGGTACTTTGAGACAAGGTTTCTCTTTAAGGTAGATTTGAAATGGTTTGTTTTTAAGCATTACTTCAGCTGAAATCTGCCTATACATGTATGGCATACAAACACGACCCAAATTCAGACTTCAGATGCACATACTTAAACATTCAACATTTTTACATCAAAACATCAATTTAAAACCTTTCAACAAATGTACAAATTTGAATGTGTGTGTTTCATTCTGCCTGGGGTCATTAAGCGTGAGCGCTTGTCACCTTGTCTGATGAGTTGATGCGTGATGCTCATGTAGAATTTTGGAAAAAGGGCGAGTGCTGACCAGTACTATAACAGTTGTGCATTACAGTCTGAATCTAAACACAACAAAAAAGGGTCTGTAATTTACCTCTATATCAACATCAGATACCAAGCATCTTTGAATTTGGAACAAAATTGAGATTTATCAACCAATTTCTACATTTTTCACTCAAACCTCAACTCTTGTTTGTATTACCTGAACTGCAATTCCAAAATGTACCAAAAATCGGTAGACAAGGAGATCACACCAGAAAGTGGCAGATTGATTTTTACTCATATACTTTATTTTACTCAGATTGATTTCGGCCATATTTACCTCCAGGCCGACATCTGAGCGAACTAACGATCGTGTTGTTGGACTGTTCAACAAGTACAACACAGTGTGAACTAGGGATTCATTCAGGCGTGTCATCTGTATTTCAAAAAAAAAACAATCTTAGCAGGGTAAAAAAAAACATATAATTACTGTATGTAAAATTCCGAAAGTAACGCCCCCCCCCTCTCCCCTCCCCCGAATCCCTCAGAATACCTCATTCCATACGCATGTACGCATGAAATGGTACCCGGTGATGGTTTTAAATTAAACTTTTCAGTGATTTTACAAAGCCACTTCTTTTAACTGTCTTCTGCCCCTCAACAAAGGATGCATTTTTTGGAAGATCGTTTATTCTACCAAAGGCTTCTTACCGTACAATCTAGGACACTTCGAATAATGGTTCCGACTCCTCCACAGAAAGAGGCAAGTTCTCCATTCTTTATAGCTGATTTTTAAAAAAAAAACCATTAATTTCAACAGGTTAAGAAACAAAGGCAGCAGCAAAAATGATTCAAAAATTATTTTCATCTGTGAATTTGACCAAAGCAAAGAGTACATTTTCTATTGCTCCCTTGATTGTTTTGTTCATGTTGTTTTCTTTCCTAAACTCAAATTATTATGTTTGTTGTAGGAGAATGCTCAGTGCCAATGCCATCTTATGTAGAGAAATTTTCTTATTTATTTAGTTTTACTACTCTTGGGTAGTCAGAGAGCCCAACAGGTTGCAGCCCAATTATGGCAGGACTCCAAGGGACTACAGTTTAACATTGTTATTTTCTGATTGGTTTGCACATAATGCTTCAACTCCATGTTATGTGACTGTGGTGGCATAGTGACCAAAGCTGACTGTCCAAATATGTTCCTTGCCTATTTCTAAGGCTGCTCATTTAATTTGATTGGTTTTTTTTCTGCTTGTTTATATAGTTTAAATAGTTTTACAATAACATAGTGGCTTGTCGTGTTGAAATGGTACTGTGTTTGTTTGCTTCATTCACTTGTGAGATATCATTTTACCACTTAAAGATAAAATTTGTATCTCTGCACGGCCATGTAATACCCCATAGTAAAAATAAATTAAATAATTTTGTATAAATATGATATATTTTGTATAATACTTTAATTTAGACAGTTTGGGCTCTGAAAAACAATCAAACTCTAAAAGAAAACACTCTTGTCTAACAAGCTTACCTAGCTCACACAATGTTTCCACACATGCCCTGCGCAATCTGTCTGGCTCATTACCACTGTCATTTCCTATGGACACTAGCGCTGCTGCAAGTGACATTGGACACAATCTAGGACACACAGCTATTACCTATAATACCACAGACAATTTTTCAAGGTCAGCTCAGGATAATAAAAACATACTTAAAACAAAAATCTCAAAGGAACATGAGTATTTACCTAATGTTAAAGTATGAACTGAAGGCTGGTATATGTAGTCTATGTAGGTAAACAGATACATGGTACAGCTACTTACTATTTAAAATTACAACACCTTTGACACTTGTTCAAAGTGAATGTAACTATGATTAATAAACTCTAAGTCTCTTGTACTTAAGTACTACAGAATTTCATAGACTTTTACCTTTCTGATAAACCTTAATGCTTGTACTCGTTCGACCTCAAACGCCTGTATTGCATCTACTGACCTGAAAAACAAACATAACACACCAGTTGTCATTAGAACTGGTAAAGCTACCAATCATATTCTTTGAAAATAAAGGCCTTTTTTATCTTTAGGGTACCAGAACTTTACATCCCAACCCTATTCACACTTTAAGTCTTTTGTTTCGTTTTTGTAGTTTCAAACCATTATTTGACTCAAAGTCTTAAGAACAATTATTTAAAATTTCTTTAGTTTGTCATCTAAATGAGAGAAACTTTCTCTTCAAGTAAGCTAGAGACACAAGATTACAGGTGGTAGTTAGGTGCATAACAGGATTTCTTTAACCATCTGGATCAAAAACAAGAACCATTCCAAATTTTGAAGCTTCTAAAATCCCGAGCACTTGATCTTTAATTTGGTCTCGAACATTGTGTAGGGTTCTGGCTTCAACTCTACAGAGCTAAAAAGGAGTATAAATTTGATAGCTTTGCATTGGTCAGTCTTGGTTTCATACTTTGCTAATTAACTTCTTAATATGTAACATAAGAAATACTGATCTGAATAAAAAATCAAATGAAAATTATATTAAAGCAAGATTATATATTACACTTCTATTACCAACAGCATATCTTTTGTTAACACTGAGTCAGAGCTGCAGCTAAATTTAATTATGATCTGTTAGAACTGTTAATGAACTCAGCACCTGGCAACAAACAAGTCTATCCTCATTTCAATCATCTTGTACAAAACTCTTTCATCAGTGAAGAAATGTCGTAACGCTCGAAGTCCTGCTGCTCGGACTTCTTTTGATGGTGAGAACAATGCCAATCTCATGCTTTGGAAGGAAAAAAAGACGAGGTCATTCACTATTGAAAATTTACTCAAGTGTCTTCACAACTAAAGCAATTAAACAAGTTAAGTTTTTTCTTGAAAACCTGTTTTACAAAGCAAAAATGGGCCTTTTATAAATGAACTGGTGAAAGAGTCACTTAGAGTTAGTCTATTTTCATTAAAACTCTGCACTGTACCTTAATTTGTAGCCCCAATCAGTTTTTAAACATCTATAACTGAAACTTCCCTTTACATGAATCATAGAAAATATGACATTTGGAAATGAGATAAGGGAGATGATCAACACTGAGGATGAAAAGCAAAGTAAGTCTGTACCATGAAAATACTGTATACCAAGAGATCTACATTTAACACTTATTCTATTTCATTTGAGGTTGATAGTGGCAGAATATCTACTGAGCGCTGACAGAGCACTTAGATATTCATTAAGCCACAATCCAACAAAATTGAAATAGAATAAGTGTTTTAGTCTATACCAGCAAAGCAACTGTTCCTTTCAAGAAAACACAAGATTTTTATGAAAAAAAAAAACACTTTTATTACTTGATTCATTGAGTGCGGCAAGACTCACACATGAGCATACGTAACAAATGTGTTTTGACAGTTTGTCAATTTCAAAATGTTGTAAATGGCGTAAAACAGTGAAATTCTTTAGGCTGTTATGAACTTCCCATGTTTTCGGAGTAAACTTTTTCAGTGTCATGATCCCAATCAGACGCGAAGCAACTTTTTCTATTCACTATTTTGTTTGGGTGTCATTATCTACTATTTTGGAGGTAAATATTGTCTCATATCTACTATTTCTAAACCTATCAAATTGCCCATAGTTGAGATGGTATATAATAATAAGCTGCATCTAGACTATAGGTGTGTTTTCATTGTATAATTCTCAAACTTGGCAAACCAATGTTTTTAATAAATAACTCTTTAAAAAAAAATTATACTTTATGCCCTGTAAAAGAAATTAAACTAATGTACATGAATGTATGTACAGTATCTAGTGTAGAACAGTCTGAAATAAATTGTTAACTACCATTTTAGGATTCCTTCCACGGTAAACCCATAGTTTGCCTTCTCTTCTGTGTTCTGAATGAGCTGTCCAATTCAAAACAAAAAAGATTTGAACTATTATTTTTGTTATAAATAATAATGCAACATTAAATTACAAATCCTACTTTCAGGATTATTTTCATACTTAGATGTGAGAAAATGAGAACTGGTAAAAAAAAGCAAACTATTGTTCAAGATGAAAAGAAAAATTCTCCCAAACAGCTATAGATACAAAATGGCGACCTGAAGAGACTGAGTGCTCAATGAAATGTATCGAACGTGCCATTTATTACATATAAATTATGCGGATTTTTAGTAAATCTTAAAGATACAAACAGTTTTTATAACTCATTCATGAGAAAATTACCATAGTGCGCAAAAAGAGTAATTTAAAAGACAAAGGATGTCTTACAGGAATAGAGTGATTTTATTCATTATTACAGCTGTTATAGTTACCTTTGTGAAGTTGTTTACATATCCCATTCGCTTGGAAGCTGGCATCTCTTCTTTGCTTGTGATCTCTTGAAGAAGATCCTTCATGTTGTCTGCAGGATCTTATCCATATTAAAACTTTTAGTGAGTCTAACACTTTGGTCACTACTAAGCTAAATTCCTACTGTGGCAATTAAAAAAAAATTGTTTAGACCACCTGCTCTAAGTTTTGTTTTTGTTAGTTTTTTAAAAGCTGTCAAGGCACAAAAGATTAGTATATTTATAACATAAACTATATCCAAACAAGAGAAAAATCAAGGGCAAAGCACAAAACAGCTAAGTACTCTATCTAACTTTGTATAGGATGCTAAATTCTTCCAACATTTATTAAGAGATAGAGGGATGATATGTAGAAAAAGTTGAGATCTTGGTCAAAGTCCTGTCATTTTTGTCTTATTAATTTTAATTATTAAATATGCAATTTGTAAATACATATGCAATAGCAACATAATATGTTAATTTAAAGTTTAAATTAATTTTTTTTTTTGAAACTTTATAAAATTTTATTAAGACTCTGTGGCCGGAAAGATGATCATCAGACTGAGATAAAATAAGTTACACAGGTTTAAAATTGCTAGCATAAAATTTGTTTTCAAGACGGCATTTGCAATAGAATCAATTCAGATCTTTTGTTTAATGGCATGTCTTTATTCCCATTGAGGATGCATAGCTTTTCAATAAGGGACAGATTGCATTCCCTCACTCCACTGGAGTATGCCTTTGTGCTTTTAATAGTATTAACCATTTAAAAATTTTGTAATTAATTCCCACTTTCTTTAGGTTTTATGCCTATGTTGACAAAGCCATAATTCTGAGTAGCATTCATGTTTGAGTGATTGTTTATGGTTCTTGTGTCATGTTTTGAATGAATGTTCTGTGATGCTAATATATTCTCTATTCTGTTTACCATGCGCTTCTATTTCAGTTTAAGACAAGGTTGTCATTTTATTTGTTTTCTGCAATTACATTTTTTTTTCTTGTGTACCAGATGCAGTGTTTTAGGATCTTGTTACTGTGCCTCCTTATAATGCTTGCAACATTGTCAACGCAGCTGTAACTACCTTTAACAGTCCTTCATTTGAATATCTTATGCAACTTAAATGGTTTTTTGGGAAAAGCTTGTCATTTAGGTGCAGGAAGGATCTGGTCTTGATAATATTCTTGCTGTATGGTGGAGTGAACCATATAGTTTTCCAATCCTGGTTGCATTTTTTTGGTCTGGTTTATTGGTCCCAATCTTGTGATGCAGTTGGTGTGAATTTAATTGGCAAATTAAATTGTTGGGTTAAAAATGTTGTGCACAAAAAATAAAAGCATACTATTGTTCACTGATAACACTCGATCTACATTCATTCATTGATAACAGTTAATTAATCGATGGACACTGAAGTCCGATATCGATCGAAAATCACAAACTTTCGAGCCATCAAGTGATTATTGATATCCTTCTTTTAATTAATATTGATTGCAAAGATCAGCAATTGATAATGCTGGGTTATTATGCATGGAGACAAAGCATAAAAAATATTCAATTTCTTCTAAGCTAAATATCAAGGGTAAACCTCAACCAACAAGTCTTTGGGGTTAGGAGTACAAAACTGGTTAGGGTTTGGGTAAGTGACATAGATAAAAATTAATATTTCATACCAGGTGAAAAAACGTAAAGACACATTAGTTTGGATGGATATCTAAGTACAGCGAAGCAAAAACTTTACTTTCCTTTTCATGTTCCTTCCATTAAGGGTTACAGGCAGGATGGACTTTATCAATTAAAAACTGAAGCCGTGCTATAAATATCTTAATAACCTCATTTGTTTGGCCTGTCCAGGAAATGTTTGCCCTAGATTCTCGCACAGTATGCTTGGTACTGTGAAAAATCTCAGGCAAATAATTTCCTCGGACAGACCTCACACTGCGTTAGATATTTATATTGGGTTCTTTAATTAGCATTCATTATAATTATATGCAGGTAGGAAAAAGGAATTTTTACAGATTTGTTATTTAACAATGAAATTGAGTATTTCAACTACAGTATCGTGGTCTTCACGACAGTGATGTTGTAATGCAGGACTTTTAAGATAATATTTTGAAATGCTTGTGTAGATTTATCAGATAAGAATCGATACAAAAGATCATTCAGTGGTCGTCAGATCTTACCAAGTTTGATCAATATTATGTAACTTTTGTTTTGAAATTAACGTTAAAACTACAGAAGAACAGCGTTCGAAATCAAAAGAAAAAATCGAATTACAAGTAAACCTAAACTTTAATACTTACAAGTGTAAAAAATAAGCATTTCAAACTTGATTCTCTTAACAGTGTTTACGGAAGTTCATAAAAAATCTCGATATTCAAAACACAAGCCCAACATACATATTAATGTTGACATTAAGTTAAGACCCGGAGCCGGTCAGTGCAAATTTCATTCAAGAGTGATTACAGATATACCAAAGATAACATAAAACTTTACTGTAAAGGACAAGATAGTCTAGTTTTAATATGAAGATAAATCGCACTCTATAAGTCAGAAAATGGGCTGAATTTCGATGGAAGGAAAATATTGGTGACTTCAGATACTTACCGCGCGTGAGATCGAGCACACATTGTTCCTCTACAAAATTGTCAAACCTTGAGCCTACGGAAAGAAGCTCGACTTCAGTTGGTTTACAAAGACTCTCGAAATATTAAATATGAAATACAAACCTAATCCATAAATATTTCGACGTTTTGACATTACTAGAACACTCCAACATTTGAATATTTGTGATGGAAGTTCAAATACAGGACCCAGCCAGGAATACGCGCATGCGCATTGGTCGCCTTTTTGTTGACCGAAGTGATTTAGAATGGGGGAGCCTGGGAATGGGTTAGAAATGCTTAGAATAGGGAGCTAGCTATTAATATTATATGAACGTTTTAAAGTTCAGACTATGTCTGTCATCTTAAATTAAAGTGCCTAAAACGCTTAAATGGTTTCTTGGTAGTTAAAAGATTGCCATAAGATAGATACAAACCCGAATTTTGAGGGAATTCTGATAAAATTATAGCGAAGGTTACGTTATCTGAAGTAAGTTAGTTGGCAAATAGTTTAATATTCGAGCTGATTGTTGGTCCTCATTTGAAACCAGTCGACCAAAACTGCATTTGCCACGTGGCTTTCGACCTCGTCACGTCATACGGTTTGAAAAACGACACGTCGGTAAGGTAATGATCAGACATCAACAATAAAGCAAATAGGAAAGGGAGATTTTCCAGACAACCTCAGTTGCAAAAAAACTACTACTATCACGTGCAGCCCAGGCATAAAATCAGTAAAAATCGGAACAAAATTTTAAAAAAACGAAACAAAGAGAAAGAGAAAGGGAGATTTTCCAGACAACGTCAGCTGCAAAAATATTAATTACTACTACCACATGCGGCCCAGGCATAAAATCGGTAAAAATCGGAATATAATTTTTAAAAAAATAAAGCAAAGCGAAAGGGAAAGGTAGATTTTCCAAATAATCTCAGCTGTAAAATTAACTGCTACCACATGCGGTCCAGGCATAAAATCAGTAAATATCGAAATAGAATTTTCGAAAAATGAAACAAAGCTAAAGGTAAGAGAGATTTTCCAAACAATCTCAGCTGCAAAATTAACTGCTACCACATGCGGCCCAGGCATAAAATCAGTAAAAATCGGAATAGAATTTTTAAAAAATGAAACAAAGCGAAAGGGAAAGAGAGATTTTCCAAGCAATCTTAGCAAAGTTAATTGCTATCACATGCGGCCAGGACACAAAACCAGTAAAGCTCAGTGGGGACTTACACGCTGAACCCTGAGGGCGTCATAATCGAAAGGTAGTTGGTCCGGACACGTAGTACGCAGCTAAAAATTAAAGATCAACAGACTTCCAAAAACTAGTAAAATTTTGTTCAAAATCAAGTTTGTTCGTGGTTCCATTTAAATACATGGAATTTCTTGTTGGTATGAATGTATAATTTGCAGTACACTCATTGTCCCTTGAGGATTTGTTTGTATATAATGTATAAAATGAATATAAACCGCTCTCTGTTGAGTTCACTCTCAATTGACGTCGCACAGTTTTTCACAAGGTCAATTTCGCCTGGCCCTTATTTCATGTTGAATTATTCCTTCTTGTAACAAACAGCCAGTGGTGTTAATAAATGACGCACTGACTCTTGTGCGATGCCTCTCTACATTTGAGAGTTATTGCATTTAATTTAAATCAGAAATATTAATATATTCTATTCGCCTGAGCGTAGCGAAAGAGAGTAAAGTCAATTTGTAAGTTCTCAATGATTTTGTGGCTGGGCCGCCTGTGCTACTTCATGGCTTCGGACGCGTTAACCAAAACCTCTACTATAAAAGGTGAAGCAAAATTTTAAAAGTTTCATGGTCCAAACTTTCTCGGTTAAAAATGACAATCTTCGAGGAAATAAACGAAAACGTGTTGCCAAAACATTTGGAACTTTTAAAATTTTGCTTCGCTTTTATTTTTTAAGATTTTGCTCGGCCTTTAATTTTACGCCGTTTTGATACTCTGTAATAGCGTTTCTTTATGTCTCTTGAAAACTTCAGACCTGTGTTTGTTTTATCAAATAGCAATCCTTTAGCTGGCAAAAAATTAGTTACGTGTCATGAGCACTTTAAACGATGTGATTAGAAAATTGTATTTGTTTTTTTTTTTCTCAGGTAAATAAGAGACTCCCCTACGGCTATGCAATCTGCAGGAGTTCTGCACCAGTTGACACGGATCAAAGCAAAAATAGAGGCCCAGTGACGCTGGCGTACACTGTTAAACTTGTATCGAGCATTTAGGTCACGACATAAGATGTTATACGAGTTCAATCTAAAACCCCAGATAATTAGTAGTCTCGGTAGTTTTACTTTGCAATGCGAACAGCAAATTTCCTTTTAATTTTATGATAATTATTTCTTAAGTTTCGTACTACGTCGAACGACGACGAAACCACAAGTGACAGGGCCGGCCGAAGCTCGTAGTGCATAGTGATTGGAGATGGGGTGGGGTTGGGGG
>JAOBAT010009360.1:0-10388 GCA_026413305.1 Hydrozoanthus tunicans | reverse complement strand
TCGCAAGGAAGAATTCTTGACGAACAAATGTTCATCTGGCATGTCCAGTCCAGATGGCTCACACTCATACCAGCAGTTAAACGAGTCACAGGCAGACTAGAAGCAGTTCATCAGTACTTCTTCAAAGATCTGTGCCAAAGGCTGCATTGGTAGTCCTTCTTTTAAGCCCTCAGTTGTCCTACCTTTCTCTTACTTTTCCCTTCGAAATCCTTCTTTTGTCATACTTTTAAAATAATTTAGGTCCTATTTTTCTCCTACTTTTTCACCTGGGTGTGCTTGAAAGCCTGTATTAAGTTTTTTCGAATATTCAAATTGCCAAAGCTGTGACGTCAAACTCGGTAATCCAGATCGGTAAATCACAAAACGATGTTTATTTTGTGAGATGTCAGATCAATGATCCCGAAACTTTGCACTACAACAGTTCCTCCATTCTGGAATTAGAGAAAATTTTTAAAGTCTCTATCAAGCATATTTTTTTTACTGTTTGGACTAAAACTGTTGTCATCTGTGAACTTAAAATTCGGGCAACCAAAGAAAATTTACACGTCTAAGTATGCTTTTTAATCAAAAAAAGAATGGAATGTAAATTTTGACCGAGCAGGCCGGGGACTTGTAACCTGTGACGTAGCAGCAGTGAGTTATAAGGTTTTTGTTTAAAAAATTTCATTTCTGTTAGAAACTGTCATAAGTTTTTTTATTTCAAACAATTTCAAGGGAATAATGTGTCTATTGTAGTCAAAATTGAATTTTTTGAGATAAAAAAGATTGTCTCTGCTTTATGCCTCGTGCTACGTCATATGCCTCCTGCTACGTCATCAGTGCACGCTCCTAGTCTAAAAAATTAAACAGGAACAGCGAGAAAAGTTTTTTTTTTAATTACTATCATTAAAGGGTTCTACTTTTCATCTGGAACTTAAAAAAATAAGCTTGATAGGGACTTTAACTTCAGTTCAAGACTAAGGTTGTGCGCATGCGCTAACAGTCTTATTTCACACCAGTACCAATCTCGTTCCCAGAGCCCGCGTTCTTTATGGCCATAAGGAACGCGGGCTCTGGGAACGAGATTGCACCATTACTGCCTTGAACACGAAAAAGGGATATTGAAGTTTTTCCAAAATTTGGTTGTTTTTGTAATAGGACTTACCCAATACTGTACAACACCCTATCCTTCTTCTTCTTTGATCTCCTCGGCAAACGAGTACACCACAATGAGGAAGTAGAACTGCAATTCAAACAAAGTTGTTCCATAAATTGAATGAAATCAAGAAACCAATTTTAGTTTTGACAAAGCGTTAATAAAACCAAAAGGAAAAAAAAATTTAATGATTATGTAGTTTTTCATAAAACTGGTTTTATGAGTTAGAAGTTAGATTAAAGTCCTAAAGCGGGTACATGTCCACAACAAGGCCGTATGGAAGAAAAAAGTACTGGTAAGTCAGTAAAGGAATGATTTATTTTAGACATTTGGTTTTAACTCTATATTTAAAGGGATTCAGTACACGACGCCAGTTTAGAGCCGGGTGGGAGACAGGGGCAATTCCGGTCATTTATCTTCGTTTCTGTCGAGTTGCAGAAAAGATTGGAAACGAGCAAAAAATTTATCAAAAAAAAAACATCAAAGTTAACTCACCATCAGAACAAAGTCCACGATGATAATCCACGACCCGAGGAAGAACTAAAAGAAAGTAAATTACGCTGTTAAGTATCGAGTATAGACTAAAGAGCTCATTTGTGTCAATTTGTGGAACCCTTTCACACCGATTGCGTTTGCCGAAAGTCACTGTTGTTCCCATAATGAGAAGGCTTTAGTACAATTGTGTCAGCACTGCAGGTCATACATGACGAAACGAGTAATTCACAGTATATGCAATTGTATGAGTTTCTGAATGCCTTTTTGTCTGTTTGTTTATTTATTTCTATACTCCTTGGTAAATTTGTGAATGTTTGTATGAATAAATAAATAAGTAAGTAAGTAAATACATAAATAAATAAATAATCAAACAAAAAATAAATGAATAAATAAATAATTAATCAATTAAATAAATAAATAAATAATTAAATATACAAATAAATAAATAAAAGAATGAATGAAAAAAAAGTTGAATGAATGGTTGAATAAAAAAATGGAAAAGGTTACGGGGGGGGGAGGGGAGTTTATTTGCACCAGAAGAAATAAAAATCACAACACTCACCGCTGTCCAGAGGGACACGAGGAAAATCAGATAGGCCACCATTATGAGTATACGCAGTATGGTGAACCCAAACCAGGCGAGACAGAGTAGACGGATTCTCTGTAAAGCGAAGAGAAAAAGACAAAGTGAGACAAGTGAAGAATTTCTCAAATGTTTTTTTGTAATTTTATAGGAATACACCAAACTAAATATGGTAAATTGTTGAACTAGTTTTCAACCGTTAACAGCCCGTATAAATAATTGACCATATATGAAAACTAATTTGTAGTTAGTGTTGCAAAGTTGAAGTATGGTTCAGGATAAATTTTAGGCGTACTTATCAAGGATGAACCAATAAGTTTGGAAAACTCAAGAAATTTATTAAAATCATTATTCCATTTGTGCTTCGCGGCTAAAGCGCGCTCTCAGTTGAAATAACAGGTTGTTTGCCAATATCCCGGTGAGTTTTGCTTTTTCCAGTTTCGATTTAAATGTTTGTTTCAAATCGTATTTTGGTTTGAAACACAAGCAATCTTGTTTTATCGATTCAATGGTACCAATAAAAAATATTTTAAAAACAAGCTTATGATAAAGCATAACCATGCGACACTCCGGAGAATTTCTAGTTCTCGTTCATAAAAATGACAGTTTAATAAAATCAGAAAACGTTTCATTGTCATCAAAACGACATCGTCAGGTCAAACTACTTTCACTCGTTCGTTACAAGCTGATAAAATCGTTTGAAAAACTATTAGCCTCGGACACAATAAGAAGATAACAATAGGTTAACGGAAAACAAAGTCAAACTCTACGACAAAAGAACAACTCAAGGTTGAATACAAAGAATGGTATGCAATAATTGATGAACTAATAAAATAAAGAGAAATGAAAAATGTCAATTTTCAGAGTTACACACTAAACTGAAATTAAATAAACACTTTTGCCTTTATAGAGTCGGGCTATAAAGTCGCGACATAAACTTGACGTGGTTTTATCCCAAAAATTATTAAAACTGAAAAAAATGGTTATAAAGACTAACGATTAACTTAACCTCTAACTAAACTGAACAGCTGTCCGCAAGGTTTTCATCATTGGAAAAAAAACCTTAATTCTGAACTCTTGATATTGCACATGCACAATATAAAAGATGATTGTTTGAGCCGTGCCTCGAGGGTCCTCAATAATGGGACATAGACACATAGAACTGTGTATATATAAATATATATACAACTGAAAAAAATGAACAAACCTGAGCAGCACCAATAAGAAGTAAGACACTCATCAACAAATGGATTGCATTGATGGCGGCTGTAGCATAGGCAAAATTGATGATTCCTGCAAAGAACACAGTAAAAAAACAATAAAACGTTCAGCCAATGTTTTGACGTAAGGTACATGCATTTGTGTTTGGTGGAAAGCTTGTGTGAACTAAATTACTTAACAATTTATCACTGAAGGGGAAGTGTATATCTTGTTGATAACGATTCATCTCCCAGATATTCGCTGAGCCCGAGCCAAATTATTATTTCAGTAAAATTATTCAGGTGATTCGAGGTCAGAAGATAGAATGAAGATAAAACAAAAATACCATTTCTGTTAATAACAATTTTGACGATATGAACGACGGGCTTATTGTTATTCTTTCATAGTGATGTATAAAAATAATGTGAAAGCTAAGAAGCACCAAAAATAAAAACCGAAGGTAAGGAAAATATTGTGCGACACTTGGCTTCACTGAGCGGAATCGGGCGATACTTGGCAATATTGGGCGATGCTGGGCAATATTGGGCGACAAAAGGCGACATAGGCCTTAGCTGTACTAGTAAAATACCGATTATGGGGAGAACTGATCTTGCTATACAGCACTCTATTTTGTCGATAGTTTTGTTATCTGAGACAGAACTTGTGTTAAAAATTTTAGAACAGCTCATCTCTCTTGTAAACTTCTTCAGTAACTTCCTTTAATTGTGCAATAAACGAAAACATTTTGCAAGTTTTGAACCACAAACTCCTTCAACGTTTTTGTTGATAAACATTTGGCGGAAGGAAATCAAAAGGACGTTGACGTATTTAAGGAGAGCATGGGCGGAGTTGGCCGTACAACCAACAGAGCAGACAGATCTAGATCGACAATTAAAAGAATAGCTTGACAAAACGCGACTTTCTTTTTTTGTCAGTAACAACGCATTGTTTCTACCTCTTTGCTAAGCACTGAATCGCAAATTTTTCATTGAAAAAATTTTCGCTATCTCTAAAAAAACTTGCCAAGTAGTAAAGTGCCGAAAAACAATAAAACTTGATTGTTTTATGTTTTATCTGTGACACATCATGGGTTTTTGATCATAGCACCCGTAAATCAAATCTACATCGAGTTAATACGGCATAAATATAATTGATTAATTAGCTTATGCATTGACCTTAACTACTTGAAAAAACAGCTCTATTATTGGTTTAATTCAGTTATTCTCAAAAAAATACCTTTCATTTCTAATACCGTGAGAAAACCTGTTTTTTTTTAGACTAATCGAGAATCATTTTGAATTTAGCCTCATTGCAAAGGTATAAAGGAAACTAGCTATATTTGAAAAAATGTGTTTTTTACTGAGCTATTAGCTAACAATAAAAATTAAACGAGACTTTCTGCCGAAGGCGATGGCAAACGCTGAGCTTGCTGTGTTTTACCTTTTTCCTTTAGTTCAACTGCACAAAACTAAACATAAAATCTCAATAATTATTTCAAGTAACACAACAGCCTTTAGGTCAGTTAAGGGTTGTAGTTTTCAAGCCAGTTATCAACTCAGTCGAACTCTGTTGTAGAAAAAGTTTATAAGCCCGTGTAGTCAGCTAAAGATTAGAATTAATCAAAACAGAAAAACATGAATAAAACTGAAGAGTAGCTTTTAGTTAGCTGTAGTCATAGAGATGAACTAACAAGCAAGATGAACAAAGCAAAGAGAAGAAGCCAACAAAGATTTGCACCTTACTTACATGACAATCTAATCTCTGACAAGAAAATAATTATCTTAAGGCTGCAATAGCCTCAACAAATTATCGTTTGGATTACTTTCTGTGACAAGATATATACATGGTGATATAAGATATTTACATAGTGATATAAGAGATATACATAATGATAAAAGGACATACATAGTGATATAAGAGATATGCATAGTGATATAAGAGGTATACATAGTGATATAAGTGGTGTAAATTTGAATCTTTGTAGAGATAATAATTCAAAACAATAAAAGCTTTCAAGAAATTTCTCACCATCAAGATGTTGCTTCACCTTGTCCGGGATGACCGAATGGGTTTTTATACCTTCCTTGTTTTTTTTCATTTGGTTGGCAGTCGCTATGCTGCCATAAAAGGAGTATGACAGTAAAGCCTAGCAGGATTTGAAGGTACATTGGTATAAGTTCCACTCAGTTATCACCTTCCGACTTCTCTTTATATCACATAACTCGTACAAAACAAGATGTTTGTTGCTGAGAAAATGTGACTTGTTCAACAAAGTAAACATTAAAAGTGAAGTTCTCCCAGACTTCTTCAATGAAAAAGTATGGGCTCTGGTTTGGAGAATTGAAAGGATTGACAAAAATTGCTCGGTAAGATAATTGAAATATTCAATTTAGAAGTTTCAATTGTTTTGACTGAAGCGGTCCACTGAGGGAGAAGCAGTCGGTTTACCAATAAAATGTGTTAAACACTTTAGAATTATCAACAAAGCAATGTTTGATTTTACACACAACTTAAGAGCCGCTGACTGAGAAAAACAAATACTCAAGTGGTACAATTTACACGCGTAAATTCTATTAGTTCTTCTCTAACTACCGCCATCTTGTTTACATTATATAAAAAATCCGAGAAATATTGGAGTTTCAGAAATACTTTCGCAATTTGTTTCTTTTATACTGACTGGTAAATTTCCTTTATCGTGTTCTCTTGAAGCTTTGAAAGGTTTTCAACCGAACTGGTTCCGAAATTTTATGTTATGTTCACAACAAAAGTTACAAACAAACTCGACGATCTTGAGGAGTGAATAAACTCTTGTACCTGATGTACGTTTGTCCTTGAATGTTCGATGTTAAGTTGCTCTTTTTTTACCAAGAGAAAGTAAAGTTTTTCATTGGTTTCTCGAAAATTACTAATCAAACGACGAAGAACTGCATCCAAAAATAGAACACTGTGCCTTTGTGTAGTTTTGTTGTTGCACGAAAATGGGTTTGCTGTTTGAACAACTACGGTATCCATTTCTATACGATCTTGAGCAGCGACATTTTACTTACTATCTTTAAAAAGACTCCGTGATGTACGCAATCTAAACAACTTCAAAAAAATAATATTTTCTACCAATTACTCAGTTTTTCTAGAAACACAACTACAAACATACCATGTAAAACAAGGCTATGATTATCACGCCCGTCCGTAGACTGCAACCACAGCAACAGGTTTTAACTATCACACCCATCTTTCAATCTCTAGTTTGGTTTGCAGTTTAGTTTTATAGCTTTTTTGGACGAAGTCGATTCGACGATGGATAACTCTTGTTTGACTGAACTGCAGCCAAGTGGCCCTCTGTTAGTTATAAAAGGAACCTGTGACGTCAGCAATAAGTTAATTTCCTGTTATACAAGATATTTTACACGACCCGAAGTAAGTAGAACTACGTTAATGTTAGCACACACAAGGACCAGGTCATGACGATGTATTAGTCCACTTTTTTTTCGAACATCACAAAATTGTTAATTAATGGTCACCAGGATTTTGAGTTTCTGTAACTGCTCGAAAATTGACGGGGATTGTGCTTTATGGGAATGGTTCAATTTGTTATTCAAGAATGAAAAAACGTATGCTCTGGTTGGATACAGGAACAGTAATTATAAAAATACAGATGATGACTTTTAAATAACAAGGACATTATTTTGTATAGCGCTCAACCACAAGTTGCCTACGCACTTAAAACTACAATTTATCTACCAGGTTCAACAAAGGGTCCGATTCTAGACTCCACTCAAGATTGTGCTTAGACGGATGCATACTAGAGACGGAAGTTGAGTTCAACTTGAACTTCACCCTTATCATAATATCAACAACTACATGTTTATAATTACAATTGTTTGCTCTTTATTTCAATAAAATAACTCTTTTGGTTGCTGAGAAATAAAGCTTTTTCAAATACTAAAAAAAACTACAAAACAACTGTTATCTCTTTAACACGTGTTTGTGCTTGTGTTAAAGTGTAGAGTTTCAGGATCAATGATCTGGTATTTCAAGAAATATTGACTGTTTTGTAATTTTACCCTTTGGATTCCCGACTTTGACGTCACAAGATTGGTAATTTGCATATTTGAAAAAGCTTTATTTCTCAGCAAGCAAAAGAGTTATTTTATTGAAACAAACGATATTTTCTTCTTTTTCAAAATCTCTTTCTAACAGACCAAGTTCCTTGATAGTGATATATACACTTTAAGAGCTACAACTCCTTAAGGGTTGCAAAACATGCTTAAAAAATGATATTAACATTTTCTTCTCACGAAGAAATATTTCAACGGCCATTACTTACTTTAACGGCTTGCATATAGAAACATACAATTAAACTTTCAAACCCTTTTTCAATCATCAGTGCAACTGCTTAACCTGTAAGCTTTTGCTATGTGAGTTTCGTTTGTTTTGTAGGTACTTATGTTACGACAGGAATAAAAAACGTTTGAAAAAAATTAACGTGGATTAACTTTTAATCCTGTTTCATACTGAGTGGACAGTTTGAATAAAAACCAATCGTGCAACATTGCCAACAATACCCTAAGGCTATCTAGAGTTGAAAATCCGGAACTTCGTGGAGCTGTTCTTTTTAAAAGATCTTCGGCACGTTTATATCAAAATTAGTTTGACCTCCGTGTGAAGCGTTGACTTGGGCTGTTTGGGTGTGATTTAAAACACCAAACAAATCGTGTTGGAGCTCACGTCAACTGAAGTGTTTAATAAAAAAGAAAGAAAGAAGTAAAACAGAGAGAAAGTTATAAGCCGACACTTGGACCATAGTTAACTAATGCAGTGAAGGGACTCATTGACGTAACAGCTTTTAAAATTGTGAGTGGAGGCGTTTATATATTGAAAGCACGTCAGTGAACCTTTTAATTTGTTCTTTTTACTAAACATAAATGTTGGTTAAAAACAAAACTATAGTCAGTGGTTGGACACCCGAAATAACTATGAGAATATTAATCTAGTCGGGTGCCAATTCTTCTTCTAAATGACAGGTGAGTGGATCAAAGTGAAGAAAAAAAAAAGAAAGAAAAAACAATCAAACACGAATTTGTGATAACAGAAAAAAAGGAGCCTTATGGTATAAACAAAAATTTAGGGAAACTTTAGGCACTAAAAGTTATGTATTCATCAAGAAAACGTTCCCGTTTAAAGCAAATAAGTTCGACTTTCGGTTGCCTGTTCCTCAATCCTTTCCAGATCAGTTGTTTAGGAGAATATCTAGTTAATATTAAGTTTTCCATAATTCTTACTTACTAGTTTTTGGAAAAGTTATAATGGATTTTGATGCTAACGGAGTACTGTAGCTTGTCTCTTACTGACAATGAAAAGTCAAACTTCCGTCAGATTGTAGTTATAGAGTACTCACTGATACATAAAGCATGTAGTGTGGAGCGAGATTGTGTCATGAAGCTTGAATTCTGTGAACATCAGATTTGGCGAAATTGATTGTTTGAACTGTTCTCTTTTGAAGGAGTTCTAATGTGATGGTTTCATATTTGAAGAGTAAGTGCTGCTCTGTACCATACAGCCGTATGCGAGGAAATGTTATGCGTGCGATTGCAAGCTTCATGACTAGTTCTTTTTGTGGGGTGTTATAATTAGTAGAGCGTGGACTTCGGGAAAACGGTACGCGGAACGGGCGGAACACCAAAAATATTTCCTTTTTTTTTTTCAGAAGTTTCGGTATTTCTCACGAAGAAAATTGTTTTGCCACCACGAAACGTGGTATTCATTTTCTGGATACCTAAAAGGGGAAACTTATGAAAATTACTGCTCTCGATGAGTCCCAGTTCTTCTTCCTAGGTCAGCAAGAGAAGTGACACGAGACAAAACAATGATTTGTCTCTCATTGCGTAAAGATGGCGGAGTAGAGATATTTTATATTGGACAGCACTTTTTTTCACAAGTGATTTCGGTGTTCCACTGACTAAGTTTCTTCTTTATTCTTTCATTTGTTGCTTGCGTTTTTGAGGCCAGTAGCAAGGAGAAAATATTCACCGACGCAGTTGGAATATAAGTTGGCCGTGCGAGCCCTTAGGTACGCGCTCCCTTTGTATGCCGGGTGCCGTAGCCTCAAGCGAACCCTAGGAGTATCGGGAGCGTGCTCCCCCGGAACATTTTCGCTGGAAATACACCAAATTTATAAAATTGGGACGTATTATATTCTAACTATTCAAAAGAATTTTTTACCCGCGCGAGCAACTTGGCTTTGAATGTAGATCACGCAGAATTTCTCTGTATGTGTGGCAGCCACTCCAAATTTTGGCCAGAATCAGAAACTAGCCACATAGAACTCCGATTCTTCTCAGGCAACAGGCTCGGCCTTTTATTCTTACTAATAACTCTGCCCTCTCTCGGTTATAAAAGTAACCTGTGACGTCAGCATTTAGTTAATTTCCTGTTACATGATATTTTAAATAAGCCGAACTAAAAATACCAGTAGAACTACGTTAATTAGGATTAACACACCACTGAACCAGGTCAAAACTCAGCAAATTTAAGCGTTGTATAGCTCGCGTTTAGTTTGAACATCACAAAATTGTTAATTTCAGTCTTAGTTTGGTGAATAACAAATCCGTTATATTCAAAACGTTAACGGGCGAAATGAATGCTCACCAGAATTTTGAGTTTGTGTAACTGCCCCAAAATTGAGGGATTTGGCTTGATGGGAATCATGGTTTAATTTGTTTTTCAAGATTGAAAAAAAGTCGTTCGTGTTTTTCCCTGGAAAATCTTTTGATGATTATGCTCTGGTTGGATACAGGACGATGACTTTTCAATAACACTGAAGAACAATATCTGTATAGTGCTCAACCACAAGCTGCCTACGCACTTAAAACACTCCAATTTATCTACCAGGTTCAACAAGGGGTCCGATTCTAGACTCCACTCAAGATTGTGCTTAGACGGATGCATACTAGAGACGGAAATTGAGTTCAACTTGAA
>JAOBAT010009348.1:0-32663 GCA_026413305.1 Hydrozoanthus tunicans | reverse complement strand
GGGGGAGAGAGTGGGGGGAAGGCAGATTATTTAAAAACTACCAAACTGACATCAAACGAAACACGCCAGAATAAAGTTAGTTGAGTTTCAAAAGCTGTCGTCTCATTGGGCTCAAGAACGATGGCTGTTTGTAACACACAACACGGCTTTCACTTACCCAGCTACTGCAATTCGCTCCTTTAACCCTTCCACTAGAGTGTCCGCTGACGAGTTTGTAAAATCCCATAACTTATCTCCATAATATCTATATTCGTAGTTTGAGAGAATTTCGTTATTCATCTTTTAGAGTTTTTGGTAGACGATCAAAATTCATAATCTCAGCACTGATCAGCTTATTTCCTGTTGTTACTGTAAGGAGAATATAGTTGTTGACATAAGCTGTAGGAGTGAAAGGGTAAAGGTAAACAGAATTGCAATCGTAAGGCTGAAAACGAAGCAACACTGTCTTGCAAAAACGTTTACAAACTTTGTTGGTGAAGCCAAATATTTACACGACTGGAGAGCCCAGTCCCTTCAAGAGAGCTTCTTGGCAGCCTCTTTTCCAGGCTCCCGCGGCTCAAAGCTGTGTAGCCGCACTATCATGCCTAGTGTTAACCGCTGACCTCCCAGTGTTATAGTGCGGTTTCGTTTTGCCTCGCCGCAGCCCCCTTCAGCTCGTTCTCGAGTAGAGCGATCCGCTCCTTCAGTGTTTTCACCTGCAATTATAAGGTTGGCTGTGTGAGACGAATCCTTTCATTTAAAAACATAAATAATAGAAAGACTGGTTATGAAACCATTATTGTTTGTCTCTGTTCGTCTTTCTTTTATGTTGTCTGGTTTTGAAACGCGCACAGAGTACAAAAGGTTTTGAAATGCAAATCAATAAGTTACCGGTCAAAACATTCGCAACAACTCCGACACAATGAATGTGAACGGTAACGGTTCTTTCAACTTCTAACAAAGCTTTTTTGTACGCTCTTTGTTTCTCCATTTAACAACCAATCCGTATATTAACTATGATTTAAATTACTCTTTATATAACGCTTTAACGACCGTTCCATCACCAGTTACAAACATTCTATTGCACCTGACCAGTAAAAAGACAATACATCTTTAACCAGCATGTTTGACCAACGGCACAAGCCGAACTCCGACGACTGGCGGGAAAAAATTCGCGCCAAAACAACGTCCACGGCGCATCCTTTCTTTCCTTCAATCAACTATTCTAAAGCCTTCCTACCAAAACAAGTTACTAAAATTGAACAGCTCCTATTGACAGTCGATCTAACCTAAGTTTATATGAAGGTTCTACTGTATCACTTAAAAGTCCCTATCAAGCTTATTTTTTTACTTTTTGGATTAAAACTGTCGTCATCTGTGAACTCAAAATTCGAATAACTAAAGAAAATTTCCGCGTCTAAGTATGCTTTTTAATCAAAAAAAGATTGGAATGTAAATTTTGACCGTGCACGCCAGGGACTGGTGGCCTGTGACGTAGCAGCAGTCAATATGTGGTTTTTGTTTAAAAAATTCACTTCTGTTAAAAAATGTCATATGACTATTGTAGCCAGAATTGAATTTTAGAGCTAAAACAGATTGTCTCTGCTTCATGCCTCGTGCTACGTCATATGCCTCGTGCTACGTCATCACTGCATGCTTCAAGTCTAAAAAATGTAACAGGAACGGCGAGAAAAGGTTTTATTTTCAAAAATTGCTATTATCAAAGGGTTCTACAGTTCATCTGAATTTTAAAAAATTAGCTTGATAGAGACTTAATAAAAAGATCTTTACAAAGTAAAGTAATTAGTTTTAACACCTGTGCATCGTGTCGCTCAACCAAGGACATCATCTGGGACTCCAGTTTCCTCAGTCTCGCCCCATGCTTCTTTTTGGCCTTTTCATACGCGGCCACAAGAGCACCATTAGCCCTCTTCAAGTCCGAGATATACTCTGCTGTCTGAATATGGCGTGACTCGTTATTCTTGGACATACTCTCCAGGGTTTCCACCAGCTCCTGGATACGAGCTTTCAGTTTCTTTTCTCTACGAGCAGCCTCCTGCAAGTCGGGGGGGACTTCTTCCTCGAGAACCTTCAGTTCGGCCGAGGTGATGGACGGCGTATTTGAACCTGAGCCTGATAAATTACCGTCCTGTAACATAATGAGGCAGAAGTAAGTAAATAACAACAGATAACGAAAAACATTAAAAATCTGACGTTTTTAGCGTTGAAGGTTCTTACACTAACGAAGAGTCCGCGTTTATACAAACGCCGACACAGTCTACAGTATTTCAGAAAACAAACGACGAAAGGAAACTAAACTCCAAAAAAAGGTTGGTTTCCAAAAACCAAAATGGTGGCGATTAAGAAATTACTTGAAAACAGATACTCGGGAATTCGATAGCGTATACGTGTCGAGAGTCTGTTGTAAGCGATACAGCTTAGCAGCACGCTAACAGGAAACTTCGAATTTTCCGAGGTAAAATGACTTAAAAACGTGGAGTAAAACTAAAGGAAAGAAACTTTTCTTCGAATAAGCGGGACTTCGAACTATCCGAGTTCGAATTATCAGGGTCCAACTGTAGTTTTGAACTCTTGCCCGCCGAAAGTTTTAAGGTAACGATACCACTTGTGCTCTGACGACGAGTGAATACTTGAAGCGTCAGCACCTTACTTTAAGTATGTATCTTAAAATGAACGTGTTCGATAAAAAAATTTTGATTTGAAAATAATTCGACCGTTTTACCGATCTTTAAAAACAAAGTCATCGCCATTTTGGTACACCAATTGCCCAGTCAAGGTGACGTAGATTAAGGACATGACGTCAATATGACGTAATTAAAAAAACACTGCCTCTCTTACAGACAAATCAGTGGAATGTTTAAAAAAGTGACAAGATGTATAACATCTTGATTTTCTTGATCTGTTTCTTTAAAACTTTCCTCCGACGACAGAATTTTTTTTATTTTGGTGCGACGCAAAGCAAAGTCCTTAATCTACGTCGCAGTGAGCCTGTTATCCTTGTGATCAGCGACAAGGGTTGACCAAATAAATGTAGAACTAAAAGCTTCGTAAAAAATCAAATTTTGTTCAAATCAAAAACTTTTTTTTGAAGATGTTCATTTCCGAACATGTACTTTCAATTAAACCAAGAAAAAAATAAATGATTATGGGCACTTAAATCTTCCGACTGGCAAGATTTAAAACCATCAACTCTTTGAGTACATTGTAAGACAGCCTCTGTACAACAACAGGTGGCTTTTTTTACCTGAGCAGCTTCCCTTTCAAGTTTTTTCCGTTTCTTTATCGCCTCCTTTACCTCGGCTTTGAGATGTTCAATATGGACGATATACGCATGTTCCTGCGCGTCCCTCGAGTTGATTTTCAGCTCTAACGCTTTCTTCTCCTTCTCGATCAAATAATTCTTCGCCTTAAGTTCAGCTTTCTCTTCCTTAAATGCCATTAACTCTTGCATTAAAACTGCATTTTCTAAGTCCAGTTTGGCTTCATTAGCGTCGAGTTTCATATTGTCTTTAGTACTACACGGCTCCGGCGGATACTCGTGCAAACTTTCCAGCTCCAGCACTGTAAGTCCCACCGTGGACCTCTCAGACCTCAACTGATGTATGTGACTCCTCAGCCTGGCTGCGTCTTCTCGAGTAAACTCCATGTCGTTCGATGAAGCAGTTGAACTAGTCCTACTGTTAGACGAAACAGACTCCCAAGGTTGGGACGAGTTTCCATGACACGTCTGTCCATCGAAATTGCGATCTAGCTTTTGTAATAGACTTCTAGCATCGTTTTCCGCAGCCCGTCGTTTCTCGATACACTTTTGAATGTTCGGTTGTGCATCTTCGTGATCCGAGTCGTCTTCGGCATCCTCGGGATAAGTGAGCCTATAGGCATTTTGTCCAGCGGACGAACCACTAGAGGAGAAACCGCGAACTCGAGTATTTAGTCCAGCGGCGCGACAGTTGGCTAGCAAGCACGACTGTTCAGACTCCGTAAGATGAAACAATACTTCGTACGCCACAAGAACTTGATCGCTAATATTCAAAGCAAGTTGCAAAGCGGTGTTATTTGATTCGTATTTCCCGACTAACATGCTCATACGATCTGCATTGCTCCTGCTCTCCTCTAGAGACAAGCTTATCACATTGTTTTGTGCATGAAGATGATCGAGCTTACTCGTTAGTTTTTCGATTTCAAGTTCGTATTCCTTTAGTTTCTTTTCTGCTTCCTCGTCGCAATAAGAGAACAAAGCTTTAAATACTTCTTGAATATTCTTGCAGCCTTCGACGCTTTGTACAAAAGATGAAGGCATCTTGCCGTTTGAAAACTCGGGTAGCTGTGACTGAAGAAAAAAAAGGCATAAAAGCGATGTTAGTTTCCCAAATATTTCTTCTTCGAGGAGACTGGTGGTTATTAAGCTATATTCTATAAATCAGCAATTTTATGCACAGTGATTGGCCGAATCGAGGTCCATAAGTTAGAGTTGGACCGCTCAGTAACACACCTGCTTTCTTTTAGTAAAAAAGGTAAAAATTGCCTAATAATTGTCTTTTTACTGGTCAGGTGCAATAGAATGTTTGTAACTGGTGATGGAACGGTCGTTAAAGCGTTATATAAAGAGTAATTTAAATCATAGTTAATATACGGATTGGTTGTTAAATGGAGAAACAAAGAGCGTACAAAAAATCATTATTAAATCCGTAAGGTAAATCATATTTTCTCTTTATTCCTTCATAATCCGTGCGCGCGATGGAAAAAATCTGGATCGGTGCATTATTGACATCTTCTCCTCAGTTATTTACAACCCTAAGTAAAGGTCCAGCCAGGAATCGAAGCCGGGCCTCCCGCACAGCAGACTGGCGCCTTATCAACTGGGCTAACCAGGTTATGTTGGTACTCTAAGGGATAAAGTAGGTCATTTTGTAAACTCTCCAGGAATCAATACGTTAATCAACACCTTATTCGATATCTCGTCATGCGGTTGAAAAACTACGAGTAAGAAATGGGTTACCTGTGCATTGCAGTACTTACAAGAACTCGGATACATTTCTCGCCGTTAAAACTCCTCTCGTGCGCTACTTCATCATGCAGTTTCATAGCCGCAAAAGTGATCTCCTGTGAACCCATAGTCGAGGAACCTAGATCGCTAGTAGCCCTTCTCCCAAGTGACCCCCCTGACATAGACCCTGGTGCTGAGCCGGGATGGGGCCTAACAGGAGGGGCACCATCCGTTGGCCACCCTCCCGATGAGCTTCTAGTTGATTTACGGCCAGTGCTGACAAGTGAGGTTTGGCTGCCTTTTCTCTGTAGCTGTGGCGAGGGCATACTCAGATTCTCTGAGCTCGATCTGCGTGAGATTCGCGTTGACATCGCGTTCTCTCGAACTGCAAGTTCGCCTTTGTTGCCAAACGTACCAGACTTGGATCTCCTGTGTTCCCAGGGCGCAGCACCTGGCGGGGAGGTGTTGGAACGAACCATGTCAGCCCGTGGACTGCGAGGTGACTTCGCAGGGTTATTGGGATTGAAGTCGTTAACACTGTGAGCCCTTTGGCGATTCTCATAGGCTAAAGACTTGTGGTGGAGCGCTTTTACTTGGTCTTGCATTTCGAATACCTACAAAAATTGATCACATTAAAATTGTTGTTCTTACAGTTTTGTCTATGCAGTAAACAACCTGAGGCACGATAATGACTTTAACCAAGGCTAGGAATATCGACCCAAGGATTACCGTAACCCGGATCACAAAAAAAATCCAATCGCCTTAGTCTTTCTTTGATAGGTATGTGTGAAGTCCTGTTTTTTACACGGATAAAACAATCGAAAAACTGTTTGTTTTTTGAGATATTGACACGATGAGACACGTCGCGGGAGAACAGGCAATAGGACTCGAGGTTTGCCACCTGGGGCCTACGGTTTAACGTCCTTGTCCGCGAAGAAGCGAAGATCTAACCATTTGCAGCTGTTGCGGCAAAGGCAGCACCTTCTCCTCAGTTTTTTTAAGACCCTGAGTGAAGGTCCTGCACGTGCACCGGGAGTCGAACCCAGGCCACCCGCTCGACGGAACGACACACTGCACAACTGGAAAGTTGATAAGATATGTTAAATATTAAAGTTTTGTTCTGTAGAGAACAACGACGAACGTCTTTGATCTTCTGATGATGCATCAGGTGCGAGACTGTCGTTTTTTATACATTGAGTTTCATCTCAATCTCTTCGGCCACTGTTTCTTTAGATTACTTCCATAGTCATTAATCCTTCACTCAGATCAGTTATCAATATCTAACTTCTCCTAACACATCCAAAGACATTTGGTAATGAGAAAACGATAGTTGGTCAAACAAAACGAACTACTTAAGATAAAATTTAAAATCTTCCAAATGTGTACTATGTAAACAACTGGTTCTCGTTGAAATTATACTCCAGTACATCTAACCCGCGGCTCGCTTTTCTCTAAGCACTTCTTTCGTGAACTAAAAAGTTCACGCGTGTTTCTATCACAGAACAGAGCGCGCGCGCTCGTTTTATATTTCAACATTGGACTGACAAGGTTAATTGAGTTATTGTCTCAAAAAACCAACGCTAACCATTGCCTGGGCCACTTTGTTATCAGCCCCTTTGCTTTTTTTAATAAGTATTCTGCTTTACCCTTTTTCGCAGTCGGTCCCTCTCATCTCTGAACTGAGCGTTTTCTGCCTTTACTTTCTCCATCTCCTCGTCAGTTTTCTTTAGCTTGGCTCTCAGCGTATCTCTCTCTGTGACTGCAGTCTGTAGCTCCTAAAGATATCCCAGATAGACGATCAGGCTACTAAAACAACGGAGCTACTGTGATTTTGAGATTATAAGGCCACAAGCGAGGCATACAACCATTTGCCTTCGAAAGCAAGTATCTTAATGGTTGAAGAAGAAATTATTGATTCACAAGTTGAATACTCTGAAAAAAATATGAGTCACTGACGGGAATCGAACCCGCAACCCTCTGATTACCGGTCAGATGCTCTACCCACTGAGCTGCAGAGACTCACATGGGGAGCCGAGTCACTCGTTGAGTTTTTGTCTGTTCCCGCTGTTTTTCTATTTTTTCGTTCTTATATTTTCAGAGCGTTCAACTTGTGAATCAATAACTTCTTCTTCAACTATATATCCTAGATTCAGACTACCACTTGATATTTAATTGGTTCTTATCGACTTCTATTGTTTTAGAGCCAATCAACGAGAAAACTGTGAGTAAAATTCACTGAATTAACTCTTTTTTGGAACAAACGCGTGTTTCAAGCAACGTGAATTCAGAGAGTTCAGACTCCGGCTGCCATGCTGCATGTCGTTTACCAAAAGGGAGCGTAAGAGAACCTTTCTCCGTTTCTTGAACACTAGCGCAAGATAATCACATAGCTCTTTCTTGCACCGTATTAAAGGGAAACTGAACCCTAAAATCAACTTTTTTCAAACAAAATCATTAATTGAGTGTGAAAACGATATAAAAAAATCCTCGTATCACACTGACTTTCCGAGAAATTCGAGTTTAAAATACGTTACTTGCACATTGTACCGGCGGCTCAGAAATAGGGATTAAGCGGAGAGAGAGTGAGGTTATGACGTCAGATATGGTTAAAAATTGGCTCGGACCGAAAAAAATTCATCATTGGAGTGAGTTATCGCACACAACGTAAGTTGCAACTTTCACTCTTGAGTGTATAAGCGAGCTTTTGACAACAAAAACTGTTCACGCGCTCGCTCCCCATAAGCTACGTCACATGTTACCTTCGTTTACCGCTGACAAGTCGACAGGCGCCCACGCTCAAACGACCAGAAACACGCACATACAAACTAGAATTTCTCGGGAAATCAGCGTGACACAAGAAAAAAAATTAGATATGTTCTCAACACCTTGGAGGATTTCATTTAAAAAATGTTGATTTTAGAGTTAAGTTCCTCTTTAACAAACACTACAAAAAAAAAACAGGTTCTGCGCACATCAGAATCAAAAATGTCATTATGCAAAAAGTACTAACCCCACTAGGACTGTCTGTTCCGCCTGCAGTTTTCTTTCTTGACACATACTCCTGTATTGAGGCTTGGCGAACCTGCTTTTCCACTAGTTAAGAAAACAAATTACTACATTAACGGTACAAAGAGCAACACCGCGAATTAATTAACGCTCGGTAGCTCTTGGTTAAATCTTTGCAAAACCTGCTTCTTGTCACACTCACAGTAACTAACCCAGTTTCAGATTTATAGAATCTGGAGCTTCACGAGTTGAGAAAAAACGAGAAAGTTTTTTATCTAGCGATTAATTAAGTTCTAAAGAATCGACACAAAAAACTTTTGGTCTCACTTTTATTTAAAGTTTGTTTTCATCGAATATTCTTACATTCTTAAAACCCACTAAAGAACAAACAAACTGCGCATGTCAAACTACAGTCCAACTTACAAATCTGTTTCTTCTTTTCCAGCTCCTGGCACTGTTCTTTCAGTTGTTGGCATCTGTCGTTTAAAGTTGTTTCGTCTGTCTCGGGTGTTTCCTCTTTCTGGATAGTCTGCAAAAAAAGCCAGAATATCACTCAAGCTGAAGAAGAACTTGTTCAATTGGTCACACAACACTTTGAAAGATAATCAAAGGAATTTAAGGCATCAGTGAAAAATACGATGTGCAAGTCATGACGTGACCTGATTAAACTTTCAAGTTTTAAACAAAACTCCAACTTTCGATTGGTTCTTCAACATTCTTGAGGGGAATGGCAAAGTAAAATCATGCAGCAAACGGTCTAAAACCATAACTAAACAAATTATTTTGTTTTCTTTTTGTGTTCGAGGAAGGGAGGGATGTAATTATCATACTCTCTCGGGGAGCTTAGGCTACCGTCACGGTTATAAGGATTCCGTGAGACAGGTTGTCCAAGACTGTCCCAAGTTGAATATCATGTATGAAAATTGTTATTAAACAACCTAGATTGAACTGTGAAACGCAATGAAATCTTGGTCTTGCTGAATAATACATCACATACACGGCGTAAGCTTTAACTATACCTAATTATAAACGCAATATAGTAAAGTAACATCTTTAAACTCTAATTCATAAGCAAATAACACACTGTACTTGCAATCGTGTATGGTTAAATTATATAGGGAACTAAACTTAAGCTAGAGCCACTTAAAAACGGCAAAAATTGGGCAAGGCAAGAAACTTTGGTCTGCATAGAAATGTTTCAGATTGAAGTTGGTTGTTGCAGCAGTGTTACACAAATAATATCAACAGACAGTTAAACTAGAAAGCTCATAAATCATCAACAGGAAACGAAAATCAGAGAAACTTTGGGATAAATGTAAAAAAAGCCGATGTTGTAGCAGCTCCCGGTAGTTATCGTTAAGGTTATAAGAATGAAGTCTGCTGAAAGTCGTTATTAACTTAAAATCATCTTAACTTACAAATCAATTCAAACAGTGCACACGTTCTGATTGGTTAATAGGTGTGATTGCATTAGCCTGTACAAACATGGTTTTGAAGATTATTTTATAAAAGAAACAAAACACAGTCACCATGTTTGCACAGACCAACATGCCGTGATACGTTTGGGTGGAAAAATCGAGAACAGATAGTACAAACAAGAAACTAAAGATCGAATATTGTGCCTGATCGAGATTTCTCCCAAACCCACCAAGTACTGCATTAGGCTGTGCAAACATGGTTCCTACAGCTGTGTTTTGTTTCTTAACTGAATTCTAAATTAAGTTAAAAGCTCAAACGACTAAAGAGCAATGAAACACTGAACAAAAGTTGTCAAGGCTAAAAAACTCTACCCACGAAGAACAGTCACTTACCTGATTTAAACTTGTTTCCTGTCTGTTGATGACTGTACCATTGACTTTAATTGACATCTTCTCCTTTCCCTTCATATCTTTGGACTTATCTGGTTTGTCTTCCCGTTCAATAGCAAATTCCAAACCTCCGACGACTTTCGACATTTCATCATCTTCACCATCTTGAGCGCCATCTGTCGACTCTAAGCTATCCGACTCACTCTGGGATCCTACAGAAGAAAAATGCGGCATTCCTAAGACAATTAAGAAAAAACGTCTATAAAATGCTCTTTGGGGGAAAGGATGAGGTTAGGTGAGAGGGGGTGGTGGCAAAAACCACTTTGAGGGTTTAGGCTTGGCCTTCATATATGACAACACCTAGTAGCTGCTCACAAGAACACATGCTGTTTTCAAAACAATTTTCTCAGGAGCCCTTCTAAAGGCAAAAATGCTAAAACAATGTCAGATTTTGACAATCTTGATCATCATGCACTTGCCTGAGCTTCATAAAGAGTTTTAAAAACATATGCCCTAATAAAGAATGGTTTATTGGTGTTAAAAATCAAGCAAACAAGTTGGCTTGTTCTCATTACCCACCATGTTCAGATGTCTGAGACTCAATCTCCATTTCTTCATCATCCTCTTCAATTTTACTGGCTGACTGAAGTGACAACTTCTTGTTCAGTTCTGCAATGACACTTTGCAGCTCTGTGATATGTTCCTCATTCTGTTGGGCTTGGGCAGAGAATCGGCTCTCGTACTCTCGAATCAGATCTTTTCTATCAACATCAACATGGGTCAAGGCGTCTTGCAATGAATTTCTCTCCTCTGTGACCTGCTGGAGTTTTCCTGTCACATCCACAATTTCACTCTTGAGTGAGGCTAAAGCCGCAAGATGCAGCTGGAAGGAGAAAAACACAAAACTGTTGGCTGTACTGCTAGCGAAGAGAGTTGATAAGAATAGTCAAGTACCAGATACAAAACACCTGAACTGCTGTATATAGAGAGAAAAGGATTTAAATCCACTGAAGCCATTAAACACCAAGTCGCAGTTTTGTCAAATTTATTCTAATTTTTCAAATTATCACAGACTGTGTTTCAAGCCAGTCAAGAACATCACTGCAATAAAATTGAAAACTTAGTACTATCAAACTTGGATTATCTGGTTTCATTGGGACAGTTCTGGGTGTAATAGACAGGGTTCATCTGCTTTTCTCAAAGCAAAATTTAAGGACTTTTTTAGGACTTTTTGAGGACCTGAGCCATGGGACATAAACCACCAGAACTGACCTAAAACAAGACTTTTTGCAATATTGATTTTCCTTGACACAGTTTTATATGTACAATTACAGTATAGGCACGTTTTAGTTGTTGTTATTCACGCTCCTGACACAAAGTGTATAGAACTGCAAAGGTTTGATTTGGCATCACATTCGCAGAACTATTACTGTGCACATTTTATGACAACATAACAATGTAGCCTTCATTCAAACTTAACAAACTGTATGATAAATGTTTCTCGAAGCATCACATGATGATGATTGATTCAAACAAAATGCCAACTTCGGTGAAAAAGCAAAAATTTAAGAACTTTTTAAGGACCATGACTTATTTTTGTAAAAATTAAGGACTTCTGAAGCCTCAAATTTTGGAAAGTGAAAATTAAGGACTTTTAAGGTCTTTGAGGACCCGGACAAACCCTGAATAGAGAGTCCCATAATTGAAAATATGAACAGTAATAAGGCACTCTTCCATTTTCATCTATCTAAACATGAAATAACCATGATTTGTTTACCCTGCTTTCGCTTTATAGACATGGTTGTTTCATTTTACGATTGTTTGGAGTGTTTCCACAACCCATGCTGAACTAGCTAATCAACTGTGACATTCCCTTAGCAACAAAACAATCAAGGCAATCAGAACTCAGGTGAGTGCATCCAAGGGTTTGTTTAATGCGCCTGCTTTGTTACAGTGAAACAAATGATATGATATCATGTAAAACATTTTTGGTAGGATTTCTGATCATGACCTTTTTATCACTTCTTAACAAGTTTACTCGATTACAGCTTATTGATGTTCATGAAAAAATCAGGTCCAGAGAAAAGGTTCGGATTATTGAAAAGTCTGGATAATCAAGGTCCAGATAATCAAGGTTTGACTGTGGGTATGGATTTGAAGAATTAATTATTGGATGGGATTGGGGTGGGGTGCCTATCTAAATATGCTTGTTAAAACATCTTCTGTTTTTAAGCATCACACTTTTAATAATATCATTCTAGGTATAAATTGTAATAAACACTTTAAAAAAGATTTTGTACACATTTACAATTGTATCAAAGTCTAAAGAATACTCTAAATTTGTATTTATAAACACTCAAAAAGCACTTTGAAAGGGGAAGTAAGGCACCTTCGGGTGAGAGTTTAGGGGAAGGGGGGAATTTCATTTAATTCTGAAGAAAATATGTGGTATTTCGACAAAAAAGGACAGAAAAAAATTACAATTAGCTACAATGAAAACATTACTGACAATAACGATTCATGGAAGCTGAAACTATTCAGATAGATCTATTCTTTTTTGACTAAAATACAGCAGATAGTTCATCTGCATTAACTATTGCTTCTAGCAATGACATTACAATCGTGTTACTTTTTTTAGTAACACAGAAGAAAAAGCACAGTAACAAAGAATCTCTCTGGAATGCAAACATGAGAACGTAAAGAAAAATGCTTAGTTCCATATGGAATCATTTCAAGACTGTAAGAAAATGGTTTTCATTCTCAGCTTGTCCGACAACTCAGCATATACATTCAAAAATGGAAAGGTATGCTGTACAGCATGAAGTCAAATGACCTGCTGTGTTGACCTTTTTATCTGGCTCCCTGGGAGTCTGTTTTATACAACATATTTAGATTATCCTACATCATAAGAGGATTGGAAGGCATATGAACCTTCTGTTTTTAGAAACTCCTTCAAAAAGGAATCCAAAGCAAAACCATAGGACTTAAATGTTTTGTCAGATGATATGCACTGCACTAGAATAAGTAAAATTCTTTGTAACTCCAAGAAAGGAATGAGGCTAGTTGAGATAAACAAACACAAAAAAATTCTTATTATTATTATCACAATCTAAAATAATAATGTCTGGTGCAATACTTCAATCAGCTTAAAATTTTTAAGCCAAACTACAAAACAGTTAGCATTAATAACCTTTGGTATTGAATTTCACATTGAGTATCATGATATTGTATCTTTGACTTTTCAATGCACTTTTCTCTGTTATTGTACAGAGATATCACCATGTAGGTTGTTACAAAAAACATTCACACTTATATCATGTATATCTACTAAGTTTTACCTAGCACAAGTATACCATCAAAAACCTAGTTTTATAAACTTAAAACAGCAAAGCTTAAAACTATCTACAAAAATTATGTCATTGAAACGCTGTATACATGTAAACTTAGGAAATGGTTATTCACTAAAAACTTTCACTATAAATAAAAAAAAGTACAAAACTCAACTTAGTTTTATAAGATTATTCAAAGAAAATTATACTTTTAATAATCTAACTACATAAAAGAAATTAGCCCATAACAATTGTGATTATCAAGATTTTGTAGTTCTTTTAAGTAATTTGTTTTATTGACTTGTGCAAAGATTGCTGTATGCTTAATCATGTTATACTTAAAAGCCTCAAACAACAGTGCATGCATGGCTCAAAAATATCATGATCAATAAAACCCTCAGGAACAAAACGTCCTTCAGAAATCTAGAAAATGAATAAATACTACTGATTTACTGTACCAGAATTTAACCTACATTGCTAATGAACCTAATAAAGTTATAGAAAAAATTGAATAAGTTTCACAGCCTGGTTAAAATTTTCTTTTCCTGGTTATTTCAGCCCAAGCTATTCTACCAACATCTAACTCTCTTTAGTATCACATACATAATAAGACAAAAAAGCAAGCAAGCTGAGATATAAAGCAAAGTTATCCTAAGGTCCTGTTTACATGAGGGCGGGGGACCTGCCGGGAGTGGTGGGGTAATGGGCTATACAGTCTCTCTTATCTTGATCATGTTTACATGCGAGGTGGGATACCCCACCAGGTCAGGTTGCTCAGTCGAACAGGGTTCGTATGGGCTTATGGGTTACTTTTCCTCGCTGGGTCACCTCACCACCCTGTGGTCCTCACTCTGATTTAAACAGGACCTAAACTGGTTAAAAGTGGGGGAAAAAGTTTTCCTTGGAAGAATTTACAAACTAAATAATTTTTGTGACCCTGCATGGGAAAATAGTTAATAACGGTTTGGTCGTTGAACGGCCATTTAATAACTTTTTCTCACGAGCGTAAAACGCTTTATTCGTTAGAGCTAACGGTTTGGCAAAAATCTCCTAACGGTCTGCGTGAAAATACTAACGGTTGCTGTCCGTAATTAGGCTTATTGACTGTTAGTGCAAACGCCTTGCCCAACGTTCTAACCGACTTTGTTTGATTAATTTATTTAGTCATTTGATCAAATGACCTGAAGTGAATAAGATTCGATTGTCGAGTGACTATGCCAGAGAGCAACTCGATCATTTACAACTGGTGAACCAAATGGGACTTCTTGTGAGTCTGTTTTTCTATTTTGAGAAATTCAAAATATTGGTGAAAAGGATCAAAGAAAAACCTGTGTGAAGCTTTTCACCAAAGTTGGCTAAATTATTGTTTGTTTACTGACAGTTCCTTACAGGGATCAAAATATTGTTTGAAAACATGCCTTATTTTGTGGGCTGCTCAGAGTTGACCACAAGTTTGGCAGGCTGCTTTTGGCAGAAACAGATTGTATATAAGATTTTAGTAATGAAAACAAATTAATGCTCTGATCTCACAAGCAGCTATCCATTTTCTGACTACCCCTTATAGAATCGTTTCATCTTTTTTAAACTACAATAATTGAAAAGGATTGCAAGTTTCTTTAACTCACTTAAACGCTCTATTTCTGAAGCACAAATACTGTTCAATCAGTCTGGAGATCAAAACATACTGTAAGATACAAAGATATCTAAGAGCTTAAACAACAAAAACTTCTGTAGAACTTTTATCATTACAAACATCAAAAGGTTAAACTTGATCAGTCACAAAGAGATCAGCTTTTTTAAAACAGTTTCAAGTGACTCAATGAGTAACTGCAGTGACATTTTAAATAAAACCAGTAAAAAATTTGAAATTGAAAATGCTTTTAAAATGATTTTGCTAGATGTGAAGTATTGGGAAGCTGACTGTTCTAGCAACAGTCCTTCATCAGCTGCATTCTTTTTCCTAAGTGGGCCTAGTGCAAAAACAACGAAGGTGACTTTGTGTAAAATGCTGAATTCTCCCAGTTGTGAAGAGACAATGATAGCTTCACCAAAGATCATAATTAAGTCATTTTTACACTAGACTCTTCACTTTTTTCCACCTTCAGTTGTGTGATAAGACCATAAGTACATACTGCTTCAACAGAACAGTCAAACATTTATTATTAAGTTTTAATGATAAAAAAAAACATGTAGAAAATTTTTATGATGAAATTTATGGTCAAGCATTGTGAAAGTTCTTTGTATTTTTAAGAAAGAAAACAACCTTAATTTTGAAGCAAGAAAAATGAATTCATGTTGTCATTTTGTGGACTTTCAAAACTTTTTACCTTTGATTAATTCAGTCATAATCAATGTTTCAACAGGTAATGCACGGTTATTAATTGATGCAGTCAACACCTTAGAGTAACTTTTTCATCGCTTTCGATTGATGTCAATTTTACCTCATTACAACAATCATACAAGAGGCATATCAAATATGGTGCCTCCTCTGTAAAGTAAATTATTGAATTCATCATTTCTTAAGAGTTCTTGAGCTGCTGTAAGGCATGTTTAGTTACTGCAATGAGCCTCTATACTTCTTCTACCAACTACACAGTTAGACTTGTAACGAAAGTGAACATTTACCAAAGGTATCTGTGAAAAACTGAGGCCATTCACATCGAGGTTGAGTAACATTTGAAAAGTAATTTCAAAGCAAGATGATGGATAACAAAATGGACCAAATCAATATTCCCCTGACAAGTTGCTAAGTTTGTTTTAATTAAAATATCAAATCAAAACAACTTTTCAGAAGCACAGTAATATCTGACTGCTGTTCAAGATGATAATGCCCCAGCAAGCAGTCATAATGTCACTGAATCTGACCTATGGCATTGTATGTTTTCACCAAGAAGATAGTTGGACTTATAACAAGTTTGCAATATTCGTATTGATACTAACTTGCAGAAGGTCTATTCTCAATGTGTAAGAAAAATAATTATGATAAAAAATTTAAAGCCTAAATATTGAATAATGAAAGTACCTGCATTTCCGACAAAAAAAATATTAGCTTTTTTTATAAACAACAAATACCGTAACCAAAAGGCCATATAAAACATTTACCCAAGGTAATGTTACTAACTAAAAGAGCTTTACAAATACTTGTTGTCAATTTGAAATACGTACAAAACAAATAGTTCTCAAATGCCTTCAATTTTTACTTCAAATTTATAATTCGATAATTCAAATTGTTGTAATGGCATTATGGCAAGTCTTTTATCTGATTAAATTAAATTGACACAAAGTTTTTATTGAATTCGTAGCAGACGCTGATCAAAACAATGTTACACATTTAAAAGCCATTCCTACACAACCCATTATTCATGGAAAGAATTTTGTTTATCTGCAATATTATGGCATGTAAAACACTTAAGTCGTTTTTCTTTGCAAGAACACTTCACAAGTACAAAGTTGGTTTTAAAAATTCTAATTTTACTGTCTAACGTAAAAAATCGATTCTCCATACAGTAATTGGTTCACTTATGTACACTTGTTGAAAGCACGCGATTGTTCGTCGTTTTCACATGTGCAAGACAAACAAAGAACTCATTTATTGAAAACTATAACGAGTCGATTGAAGTTTTGGGTTGTTATTGAAAACTATAATCCTCCGAAAGAATCTAAACAAAGCTGCTAAAACATTTTAGTTAACTGGATCATAATATTTGTTGCAGTTATTAATTTATTAGGTTACTGTACGGCGCTTTCTTTCACTTATATGGCTGAATATTGCTTGAGGGTTATAAAGTATTGGCCGATAACTCAGAACACTTTCATACAAGGAATATTCAATTTTTTACGCACGCCGATTTCTGACGCATGTCAGCTTTGTTATCAAGATAAAAAGCACTTGGAAGTCTCGTTCAACAAACACGACAGCTCTTGCGGATCAAACTACACAAATTATCGCAACGCGTTGAAAGAAAACTTAATTTACGCTTTGAATGGCTCGTCTCTTAACCCGCGACAGATTCAATTTTTTTTAGACAGATCACGAGTGTTAACATCTTGCCATCGAAAACTTTAAATGCTTTAAATACTCTTGTAAAAAAAACGGAGTAAACTATCAAGACGAAGTGAGAGAAATGAAATCGATTTTACTTGCCAAAAAAATTGAATCTATTAACTAATGCTTCTGATCAAAAGCACACAACTTCTAATACGAAAGGTGCGAGTGCCGACGATGACATGAAAGTAAACATCTTCTGTTTATGAATTCGGGCTTAGACAGATGTAAAAATGTTCTTTTGTTACTCAGTCGAATATTATCAGTATCTATACACGATCAATAAAAAAAGAAACTTCAATCGCTTTTCCTTATTCTAATTCGAAGTGGTGATAACGAACTCCGTGTCCCAACGTAAGGCAAACAAAGAGATCCATACTGAAGCCACACTTGATCCATTTGTTTAAACTGCCTTACGAATTTAAAAACTTACAACGCAGTTACACATTAATTTTTCCAAAAACTCTCAGAATACACTCAAAGATTTGGCGTTTCCGTCAGAATTCCACTCCAAAGCGGCCATCAACAAAGACAGGTTTTCCGGAAATGGTCAAAACACGTTTTTGTCTCGCACATTCGGAGTTCCCAAAGTCAAACAAGAAATTAAATTACCGTCGCTATCCACAAAGCTAACATCACCAAGATTTCATCACTAAAAGAGAAATATTTATTATGTCAACGCAGATGACAAGATCACCAACTCACCGTGTTCGCAAGCTCAAGAAAATTTGTGCTCCGTGACTGTCCTTTCGTGGCGTTGGCCGCGGCAGACATGATCTGTTGCAAAGGATCGGACGCTAAGTCATGTGTTCCCGAATCTAACTCCCAGTGCAAGTCGCCTTTAACTCCTGATTTCTCGCTCTGTCGGACAGAATCCTCTACCCTTTCGTTGGAACCTTGTCCTTGTCGGCCATTGTTACACTCATTTAACTCCCCAACTTTTACCATGTTGGTCTGACTCAACTTGTCTTTGAGTTCGCCCTCATTCCCAGTACCAAACTGTTCCATTATCTCTTTTACACTTGCTTCCGAAATTCCAAACTCCTTACAAGCCACCGAGATTTCATTGCTGTGAAGATACAACACCGGGCGTTAAACAGTGGCAATTATCACAACAACAGCGGAAAATACGAAAATTATTCACGACGCGAAGTGTAAAAACGAAGATTCTGAGCGCCTATCAAGATCGCGAGAATCGACCCCAGCCCTGTAATAGGGTCAAGAGTGCCAACGATTTTTGACTGCATATCAAATAGCCACAATCATTTTAGCACTCGCAAGAAAGTCAGATATAACTACCTATCTAAAGTGTTTTGGCTCTTGCCCTCATATGAGCTAAAAATTCGGTGCATTGTCTCATCCAAACTTCCTGTCGAGTGAGTAGAAGTGCGGCGAGACTCGCTTGAAGAGACTCCATGTTCCGGCTCGACGTCCGTACTCATAACTTTCCAGCTCCTTTTGTTAAAGTAACCCTACTTTCAGTCTTGAAGTCCCAACATTTCTACCATCAATTCAGCTTCAAAGGTTTCCCATTAAACGAATTGCCACAAGGATAAAAATCGAGAGATAGAAAGGACATGTTCAACAAAAACTTTCTTGCGAAGAATGACCGCTGACCACATGATTGGTCACAATAGTGTGACAATAGGACTGTCTGGGGGAAGGGTAAGGAAATTTTCATGCCAGAGAATACGACGAGTAGACACTCCGTATTATTGCTTTGAACTAAAAAATCTTAAAAACCAGAAACAACAAAAATGATGTCCTGACATCTGCTAGAGATAAATGCAATTTCAGTTAGATATGCCGACAGCTGAAAAACTAGAACATGAGATGCTGGAGCAGAGAAAAAAAAAACTCAGTCTTATAAAACGAAAATCTAGATATGGCAGGCTGAAACGATAACCTTACAATGGTTTTGATATTTCCATGTGCAAACAACTAATTCATTTCATTGAACGACACTAAAACTTGTAGAAACATTTTTTAAAGCTGATTTTCTTTCTTCACTTGCAACAGACCAAATTTCTTTCCCGACCCCTCCCCTACCAAGTTTTAGTTTTCCGATTCCGTGATTCATTATCGCTGTATTGTGCTTCAGTTAGCAAAGGATTTAACGGTCCAGTTAAGTTCTTCCGTTATGGCGAGTTTTTAATTAAATGTCTATTTTTGTTTGTTTGAGCATTTTTGCAAACTGAAATCCTTTTTCAAAAGTCATAATTTTTACCAACAAAAGAACAACAAATTTTGGCAAGTGGTCTCACCGTCCTTTCAAAAACACTATAGTGCATGCATGGAAATCCACTTGCGGTACTTGAGGCAAGCTCTTGAGTTGAAGCTTTGCCGCCGCAACAATGTACGCAAGATTGTAGTTTATATCGCTATATAAAACCAACAAAACATCAATATCGCGCATGTGATTTGTTTTGTTGTGATAATACCGTGAACAATTAATAGCCCTCTTTTAATTCCTTTGAAGACACATTGTATAATTGCTTTCCGGTCTAACCTCACGAATGCTGGCTCTTCAGGGTTTAAAACGTCCTCTCATCTAGAAATAACCTCAATATGTGCTTTTTTAAAAGTTTGAATAATAAAGTTATGTGTTATTGCCTTTTTTTTAACTCAAAACTTCAACCACGAAAACATACACTTTTGTGTAGGCTGTAGCAGAATACTAAGAAGTGTCACAAAGTTCAAACCTAAGGACCGGGAAAATGAGTCCTTTTTTCCTGTTTTTTATCTGTTCAAATTAACGCTAACCGATGTGTTGGTATAGGTACTCAGTGTAGCTGGCTATATAGTATCCTGTGGTTAGGCGAAAAAATCTTTCACAAATTTCATTCAGTTGGATGTGTGTGAGCGTGTTTAGAATATGGTAGCAAAAAATTTAATTAAACTGTCAAGAGAGTCCCCCACAAAAGTTATAAACAATTTGTATGCCATTTATACACATCTATACTCCAAGTACATACTCGAGAATGTCTCTGTTATTAACTTACATGTGTCAATCAGTTTAGTGAGCCAAGCGGAAGTTGGGCAGACAAAACAACCTGTCAGTGCCTAACAGTTCACTTCCGCTCCCACCCTCTTGCAACGCCAGATGAATTCCGCCACAGGGATAAAAATAAGAAAACAGCCCCATTCAGTTTCCGCTTTGAAAGCAAAGCAACATAGATCAGAATTTGCGCATTTTCAGAAATTTAATTGTCAAATTAATTTTAACAGCTCAATCCACATTTATGGTCTATTCTGTTGTTTTGTTTGTTGAATCTTGCTCAGAAACCGACAAAAATCTTCTTGAAGTCAACAATTACGCCACTTTAAGAAGTGTCCCTGCTTGTTATCAGTGCGCATACTAATTTTGCGCGCAAATTGACTTTTTTATTCTTTAGATAAAAGAAAATACCGAAAATACGGCCCTGCGGCGGCACGCCTACTATTTCAAGGTTTCAAGAATCGGGAGAAGTGACTTGGATGGGGGAGGGGAGTTGCAGATTAATAGAGATGGATAGCTATACTAAACTGAACAAAAGTTTTCTTCCGAAAACTTAACTTAAATATAATGTTAACATGTAAAATGTATATGCAAATCTGGAAATAACTGAAACTCAGACTTGTTTTTAAATTGATAAAACTGTTGGTCCTCGGCCGACGTAGCTCAATCAAAAATATAACACAAACACCGGCAATAGATTTTTTGAAAACATGCCGGCAAACTTTCAACTTTTAAGTTTAAATCGTTCGCATGGCGTCATGTAAACTTTTATAAAATGCATGTTTTTAAAATGTTATCTCCGCTGTTTGTGTTATATATTTTAGGTTAAGTCGGTTCCCTTTTGCTAAGAAACTGTCTCGTGAAAGCCAGAGACATGAAATACTATACACCATTCTGATCGGGGGGGGGTCGATTTTTTCGGGTCCAAAAGGGTAGGGACTGACGGCGTCGGAAAAGCCCCCCAAATACTCTAAAAATTAATAGAATTTTCCGCCCTAAAAAATATCAATACCTCTTGGTTTTAGATTAACCCTAAAAATACCAATTGAAAGCTGAGATTTTCTCTGGATAGCTAGCGGGTCGGCGCTAAGTCCCCTCGTGTTGCGCTGAATGAGATATGCAGTAGGCACGTAGGCGTTCGTCAAAGGACTTTCGTCTTGACTTCTTATCAGTACGCACGTTTGTTAAAATACAGGACTGCAAGCAGTCCAGTTTTTCAAGCCTAAAAGATACCAGGTTCTTGGTTTGATCTAAGATTTCTTTTAACAACCCCTAAATTCTACCAGACTCGCATTTTTAACCCCTAAAATATCTACCACCGGCATCCCAATATAGGGAGTACCGTCCCCCCCCCCCCCCCGGGGGATTCTGATGTGCTTCTTAGTTCGTCTCCTTCTTAAACCCCTCTTACCCCTAATAGTGTCCATTTACGAGTTTATAAACTCTCATAACTTATGTCTATAACATTTCTATTATCAGTTTGTGAGAATTTAGTTATTATCTTTCAGCTATAGAGTTGTAGGTGGACGATCCAACTTCAGATTCTCAGCACTAATCAGCTTACTCGGCTCTATTACTACTGTAAGGAGAACTTAGATGTTAACTAATGCTGGTGTGTATTGCTGGGAGGTAGGGGGGGTAGCAGAAAGTGCTCAATTAAACTTTGTGCTTTACAGGCCCTGGGGGGAGGGGCGGTACTCCCATATATTGCCTATACGGGTATGTGCCACTGGAAAAGGTACGGTTTTCAAGACATTTACTCCGGGATAGGGTCTAGTATCATAGAAATTTGGTCTAGAATAGGGTCCCATTCAACGGCATCGCTAAGCGGATAAAAATTTTAACAACAAAAGATTGAAAACCAGAACACTTGAGCGCGTAAAACTCGGGGTTTTATGTCGAGTCAGACGTTTTTGCTTTTCTATGACGCACAGTGTAACCAAATCCTATTTTAGTTTTGGTATTCAAAATGGGTGCTCTGGTATAGGGTCACAAAAATCTGCAGAATTTACTCTAGTAAGACGTAGGATTTTCGCGATCCCAGCGGCACACCCCCACCCAAACTATATTTGAGTATTTCATTTCGGATAAAGCATCCCCCCCTCCCCTCCCCCCTTCCCGTTTCTAACGGCAATAAATAGTTATACAAGCCCACCCAGGGCTTTAAAATGGAATTTTAGTGTTTGCGGTAGATATTCTACAACAGGGCGTAAAAACAAGAATTCTAGCTAGGTTTTTTTTTAATTGTTTTAAAAGTGGGGGATGAATTTTTGTCATCTACTTTTCTACTTCTATTTTCAGAATTTCCTCGAGTATTTTGACTACAAGTTTTACTTCATGTTATTATAAGTAAACATTTTCTATTTTATCTATAACTTTATACTTATGTATCATTTTGTTACCATCAAGACAATGTCAAAAGCGTAATATTTCTTGTGCCTAAGATGAGGGATATGGCTGTGACGCAATCCTTAGATCTAACGCATTTCCTCGACCAATTAGATTGCGGAGCGCGTTAAGATACCATTTGTTTTTTCACTCGTTTTAGCAAACGTTTTCTTTGCCTTGTGTTAATGATGCATTTCAAGTTAAATAATCATTATCTCTTCATCGGTCAAAATTTCAATCAGAAAAGCAAAATTGGGCTTTCATTGAAGGCCAATTGTCAAACAAAAGAGTTTCTGTAACCAACAAACAAATATATTTTGTCAGTCTTTCTTGCTCCAACATAAACACACGCACCGCTTGTGTGTGAACAACTGAGGCCTCACACAATGAAAGAAGCCGTGGACGATGGTTTGGTAATACCAGCTTTAACATGAACAAACTTTACACAAAAACCAAATGTCTGGAATAAATGTTATTCTAGATATAAGTTGAAGTTAGTAAATCATGGAAATAAATTGATAACCTTCGGTTAAAAAAAGCTTACAACATGAATGGTTTCTTCGTAGTGCTCACAGCTTGTATCTACGTATGCGGTCGTCTTGCTTCGAGTGAAGAAGGTTTGTTTTACATGGTTAGTCGCTCGTCTTTCAGTTTTAAAATTAATAATCGTTTCTTTTAATGTTCGACCAGGCTGGCCCAACACTTACTTGTTTGATAAAAAATTTAAGTAATTCAATTATAGCATTTAGACTAAACGCCATATACGCCCAAAAGAAGCTACTTCTTCTATCAACTTTTTGTCCAAACCAGTTGACCCCGTCTGAGGACCCATAATAAATGAAGTCCTCACTTTTCTTTACAGGCGGAAACACGCACTTGTACACCACACCGATTAACTGATATTATTGATTCATCTGAAAAGCTTTCAATAGTCTCAGTTGTCCAAACCGATATCTTTTTAATTTGAAACGACAGAGGCAATTCGTCGGTTCAAAACAGCTAGCCTCTCTGTAATCTCGTCGTTCGAAATGGGTGAAGTCAGTATCTATCTATCCTGTTCCTAGATTTTTAATCTATATACACCATAAACAGTTAGTAATATTAATCGGGCTGTTAAACAGAATACATAAGGCAAATATAAATGTTTTGAACATAAAGCAATTATGTTACATTTGACACGTTCCCTTGACATATTTTCAACTACATTTTGATCGGATTAACAGGTTTCTAGAATGCAACCCTTTTCTCTGTTTTCCTACAAATTCCTAGACACCAACGAGCTCTTTCGCGTATCTCCCACTGTAGTGATACTACTACTGAAGTGAGAAATTCATTCTACTAAAATTATTATTTAAATCCGTAGCTGCGTCATCCAAAATATTCGAGGGCGACCTTTTACTAAGCGAAAAGCAATACAGTGAGCTCAAAAACCCGAGGATGACCCGTGGTTTTACTCCGGCACGCCTGTGGCCCAATGGGATAGTACCGTTTGTGTTAGGTCCTGGAATAGGTGAGCGAACTTGAGAGTTGGCTCTGTAGTTTTAACACGAGTGAATTTAAGATTTTAGACACAGATCGAGCGCATGCACAAACCGTTATTCTTTTTCATTTCACTGACTATTTAACACTATGCTATTTCAATTGAGGTGGATAGTGGCAGATTATCTACTGAGCACCGAAGGCGCGAGGTAGATATTCATTAAGCCACTATCCAACGAACAGCCATATCCATTGAATATACTACATATATATATAGCATGACAATGTGAAAAACATCGATACATCTTTAACAACCTTTGACTAGAGTCAACTCAATTTTAAGCCTTAGGTGTCTTTAGAAATCATTAATTGTCAATACCGGACAATGAACTATCTTTGTAGTTATCATTGTTTTTACTCCTATAGATTCTGAAATTATTACTGTCACTATTACTGTTGTTGTTATTGTTACTGTTAATGTATTGTTGTTGTTATAGTACTGTAATTATTGTTGTGTTTTGTCGTTTTCTTTTTGTAGTTTTTACTGTTCTTGTTGTCTTGATTACAGCGTCAAGCAAGGCAGCCAAAAGAGCTATCCTCAGCGCCATGATCGAGTGGTCTCACGCGGGATGCGTAGCGTTTTTACCCCGCAAAGATGAGGAGACCTACATCGAGATTGTGAGAGACACCCAGAATAGGTAGACATCGGTTACAAACAAATCACTTAGAATCACAAAGAAATAAATTACTTGTTAAAGGCATGCCTTGAGATATTGAACAACCACAGTATTAATTACTCATTCTTACATTGCAAGTCAAATTTCCAAGGTCAATAGCCAAACCCTATGCGTTGATTGGTCGAAAATCGATGCAAGAACTTCGCATACAGGATCGGGAAGTTATTGGACTGATTTCTGGCTACAGCAAGCGCGCAGAGATAATCGTTTGTCCTCTTTTACTGATCTAAAACTGAAGCAATGTAATAAATATTTTAATAACCTCGTTTGTTTGGTCTTTCCGGGGAAATACTTGCCGTCGGCCTTTCGCACAAACATCGCCACGGTCTGTACCGTGAAAGACCTCGGAACTCGGGCAAGTATTTTCCCGGACAGTCGACCGAGTAAACGAGATTGTATTAAGATATTTTAATTACTTGTAATCATGTCGTTAATTAGATTACGGCTTTACTAATTTGCTAATGCGGAAAGGGTAATTGATCTAACCCATGCTATATATATACATGCATGTGCTCTATACAACTAGTGTTTTTTCTTTTTGAGCCATACCAAAATGCCCGGATGAGTAATTCAAAAGCTGAACTCGTTTGGGGTGCGTTTTGGCGTGATTCTCTGATCTAGCAGTAAATTTGGTAGCGTGTGATTGGCTGGGTTCATAGAAATGGTGGCTTGTCGCTTCTTCTTAAAGCAACTCTTGTTTTTTCCAACTGAGATTTCTAGTTTTCCCTCTGTTCTTGAATTTTTCATACTAGCAGAGTTCTTCAATACAACAAAACGTCAAAGCCAAGACTGGAGGTTTAAAGCATGAAGTTAAAAAAAAAAGCGAGTAACGACAGAAACGCTGTCAAGGCTTTGTTCATGGTTGTCTAAACATTTTTGCTTGAAAATAATTTGAATTGAAAGCACACGCACCTACATTTATGATTAACAGAATGAACATGCAAAAGAGTTCCCAGTGATAGCATCATGTTTTGTTACGGTAAGGTGCGTGACGTCAGGAGTTGGCTACAGTCCAGGCAAACCCTTCAAACTCTTCCTGGCTGAACGATGCTGGTGGCATGGAATGGTATTGCATGAATTAGGTAAGAACTCACACTTTCGATCCTGGTCCTAATCCAACATGTTTTGGCCAATCCTTTGTGGGTTTGCGTGCAATATCAAAATCTTTTGCGGGCCTCCGAATCGAGATATTTTTCTGGTATACAAAATTATTTCTCTTACCTACTTTCATCATCCGGGAGTTTCTAACATGCCTCCTCGGGTTTTTACCTCTGGGCCACTTAGGCCCTGGACCGTGCAGGAACACTAACTAGGTTTGTAATTGGGATATAGGTCACGTGATAGGCTTCATGCATGAGCACACCCGTCCTGACAGGGACCACTACGTCACTGTGATGTGGGGCAACATCAAGGAAGGTAAAACTCTTTTTTCATCTTTTACCGTGTTTTCCGTGTTGTTTCAATGGCAAAACTCTTCCTTTTACTTACTTTGAGATATAAATTACGTACGCGGGCGAACTAGAAAAAAGAAAATTGTCACTTTTTTCCGAACTATTTTTCGTTTAAGAATATAGTACAGTATTTGTGTAGGTAGTAGCCACACGACTTCGAGTTTCACCTGAAATTATTTAAAACAGTTTATTAATTGTATGTATGTGTGTATGTACATATGTTCGTGTATACATGTATACATACGTGTGAATGAATGTATCACATTTCTATGTGTTCATATTTGTATAATAACTTTATATTAAATAAAAAATCCACCAATAGATGAGTTTCTGCTGACGTCATTCTTTACCATCTGTTTCATTAGAAAGAACAAAGAAAGAGAAAAATTGACTTTAAAAGTTAAAGTTAAATGCTTATCAAAATTAATAAGTTACCAAAATTCGGCTCTTTAAGTGTAGTTTCAAAGAGAAAGTCACTACTAAAAAAAGAATTGCAAAACAGCTTGAGGTAAAAACGATTGTTAGCCATACACTCTTTGAAAAATTTCAAATTTGTAAAACAACATCTTGCAAAGATTTCTCAGCATATCGATCTTATATTTTCTGAGAAAGTTTGTTTGTAGAAACATTTTATTCACACGCTTTGTTTCAGTTCTGTAGCTGAATTGGAAGCAAGAGTGCGTATACTAATGAGGGCAAACGCGTAAACGAGAACTCGCGCGCCCATACTCGACTCTATGGTTTGGCCAGCGCACAAATGGTTTCACCGGAACAACTACATTGCAAGGCCTCATCTGCATGGTTAAAGCTTCAGCAACAAGCAAAGGGCTGCAAAGGCGACTTCAGAGAACTTCTTTAAGGCTGAGCCCCCGCTGCATACATGTGGGAACTTGGTTTGGAAATGCCAAACGTACTGTAACTTGCGTGCGGGTGAAACCGGTTGTGCGCATGCGGTCCTGGCCAAATCGGGGATTTGAGTGTAATCCGGCAATGTTTCATTGTAAGCTTTATTTCTGTCTTTTGAACAACATATAGGTCCCCTTAACGGATCTTCTTTCTGCACGTGATGCGAGGTATGTTTGGCACACCCAAACCAAGCTCCCACATGCATGTAGTGGGGGTTCAGCCTTAAAGCAGTTCTCTGAACTCGTCCTTATAACTCTTTCCTTGTAGATGAAAAGCTGTACCGTGCAGATGAGTCCTCACAGAACGAAACAGCTGTCCACAGTTGCTCCCATCGCTTGCATTGTAGTTGCTTCGGGTGAAACGGGTTGTGCGCATGCGTATAGGTTTTCGTTAGAATGTTTGCCAAATTTTTCTCAACTCATTCCGTAGATCGTAAACACGATTTTTTCAAGAGTTTTGGAGCCGCCAACAGCTACGCCACTCCTTACGACTACTCAAGCGTGATGCATTATGGGAATGCGTTTGCTAGCAAAAACAACCAAAACACGCTTGTACCAGCACGCAAAGGGGTACAGTAATATATGTACATAAACCTTATATCTTTAGAGGTAACGACGGGTGAAAATAAGACTAGGGTGACTTTTTTTCGGAAAATCCTAACCCGGGTTCTGAATTTAAAAGATACTCCCTTTGAAATAAAGTCAAAAACGGTGGTGAAAAAATAGTCATAACAATAATCATAACTAAAAACCGCGATTGAAATCTCTTTTTTGAAATCCCAAAAAGGATTTTTCTGTTATAAAACCACACAAACATCGGCTGCGAGCAATTAAAACTAGAAAAAAAATCGTATTGTTCATGCAAAAAGAGGCGCCATCGAGTTGTTGGAATAAGGAACTGGATCATTGCTCGTATAAACTTTATTTATGATATGTTGGCGATTTTCCCACAGGTTGAGATCGGCAGCTGGGATAAACTCAGCGAAATTGACATCAAGCAGTTAAACATGTTTTACGGCTGCCCATCCGGTAGGTTACCATAGTAACTAAATTAGCAACTCACAAATGATGAATGTACATTCTACAAGGCACGACAGTGTTTTATTGAAAAATGAAAGGAAGACACTTGTTGAATCGAGAAGCGCACTTCTAGCTCAAACAAGGGGAATGAAACCGGCCTTACATAGATTTTGCAAAGGAATAGCTCACAATAATGAGTTTGAAAGAGTATTTTTTTACATTTCTTACATTCTTGAAGGAAGTGCGCTGTTTCTCAAGGAAGTTTGCGAGGACAGTGTCGGGACTATTGAGTGCTATGGAGGCCGAGTGATTCGAGTGAAGTACGCAAGTTATGGCAGGCATAAATGGACAGTTTGTGGGTTTGGCCTCCCATGGGGCTGCGAGTCGCCAGACTCCTTCAGCAAGGTACTCTATTCACCCAATAATACTGATTACAACAAACTGTTTGTATTTGCTGCTCAGGGTTTAAATCTATTCAGACTGGGTTTGTTTTTGTGTCCCTCAGCTTGGGGGGGAGGGGAGGGTTCAAAGAAACCCCTACCTGTAACTTTTGCTATTAGAGCTACTGTAGAGATATTTTAACACAAGATAGATAGTTACAAGCTTGTTTTATCAACAAGGTAAATACACAGTTTGTGTTCAGTTCTCATATGTACCTTTGTTGTAACCTTTGCTAAGCCTCGAAAAAATACTTTGACTTTGTGTAGTAAAGCCCTTGACTGGGTTCACAGAGGCTAGATACAAACTCAAATGAAGAAAATCTCGGGCCCGTGGGCGCCCCGTGTGCGGCCAAAATACACATCGCTAATTTGCTATGTCGCCAGCATGGCGAATACCCGATGGTGTAGTGGTCATCACGCCTGACAAGAATACAGGAGACGCGGGTTCGAGTCCCAGCTCGGGCATAACACCGATTTTTCGGATGAGTGTGTCGTAAAGCTAAATACACAGTTTGTGTTCAATTCTCATATGTACCTTTGTTGTAACCTTTGCTAAGCCTCGAAAAAAAAACTTTGAATTTGTGTTTTATTTTCATATTGTAATAGTGTTATGACGTCATATGACGTCACAATTATGACGTTATATGACGTCACAATTATGACATCATGGCTTTGAATAAAAGATTATTTAAGATTGAAGGGTTTATATTTTATCGTTGTTCATGAAATAAACTTTCCAAACCATAGTCGCTCGCAATGCGAGTGCAAGTACTGTTTTGGACAGATACAGATAGGTACAGATATTTCGGCTTGTACGTTATTCCAGGACTTTTTGATGCTGTATTTAAAATTAAGAGTTATGTAAGCGTATATTGTTGCGTTCAGCTTTTTGCTTCATGTAAAATTGCGCGGGAATATTAACTTCAAACATGTATATGTCGAAAAGCTCTAAGTGGAGACAATGGCTCGATCTGATCGCGTGGTTGAAACAACGCGCTCGCATTTTCAGTGGATTATGGTTCGGTTACTGACAACATGACTTTGATCGCTCTATTTGATATTAAGAATCGAATTGGCAATGTTTATGAGAAGAAATATTAAGATGAAACTGTAGCGATAAGCCGAAATATGATCTTCAAATTCAGCAGCTCGATTTCCAAACAAAGAAAAGTGTGAGGACGCTAAAACAACAAGGCATGAAAATACACGTGATTTTCGGTACAATTTTCTTGTAGTATAAAAGATATATAGTCTAATAATGACCACTGTTAGTACTTAAAACTATTTTTTAAGCTACTGTTGTCGTTAACGTACCATATAAGTTCAAGAATACTTGGAAACAAGGACACGATCGTTTGTCTAGTGTCGAGCAGAATCAATCGATAAGGTCAAAATGGCTCAATTAACAAACAAATGGACTCGGGACCACTCGTTATTTTCCGGGTATCTTTTAAATTTGCTAGCTTGTTTTAGGCCTTCCGAGTGTTATTTGTAGCATTTATAACTATTTTGAAGTAAGGTAGAAGCATGAATAAGCTTCGATTGAAAGCAATACTGTTACTATTAGTGTCTACAAATTATGTAATGTAATCTCACTCGCACCTCCCTGGTTTGGACTTAGATTTCAAAAATTGGCATCTTGGACCACAGGCGGCCCAGGCACAAAATCGATGTGGGCTTATAAATAGAGTATTTGTATGGAATCACAAGCGAAGCAAAACTGAAAGTTTGATTTTCGAAAACATTTTACTAACCTTGGTCTAATGTTGTTTTTGGTAGTCTGTTGATCCTTTCTATCTGTTAGTACCCCCCCCAAAAAAAAAAAAATAAGGTGGAAAAGATCAACAGACTACCAAAAAACATCAGACCAATTAAAGTAAGTAGTATTTTAGTGAAAATCAAACTTTCAATTTTATTTCGCTCGTGATTCCATACGTTTACTGTATTTGTAAGCCCACACCGATTTTGTGCCTGGGCCGCCTGTGCTCGGACAGCCTCGGAACTACCATCCGCAAACCTTTTAGGGAAAAGGTCAAAACAATGGTACTTCCTAGGAACCCAATTTAGGGGATGGGGTATTATGTGCCGCCACCCACCACCTTTTTTCAAAAATGCTGAATTTTAGGAGCAAATATCATATTTAATAAAACAGATATGGATAAAGTGATTGCACCAACGCCTTCTTTGCGGATAGAGGACTCCATAATACAATAAAAACCAATCCCTCTAAATCAGGTTTTGAGAAATTGAGTTTTGAAAAAGTGGGGAGGAGTGGAGTAGGGGGGTATGTGCCGCCACCCACCACCTCCCCCGACGATATTGGGTTCCTTAAAAATACCATTGTTTTGACTTCTTCCCTTTCAAAGCAGTTTTAAGTTTTTAACTGAGATCCCCCTGTGCGTTATTGGGAACAGTTGCGCACTTTGGTGCGTTAGGAGGTATATGAAATACGTTCAATGGTGACACAAGTATCATGTGTTATCATGCACAGGTGAAGCAACTTTGTGATGGCAAATCAAAGTGTGAACTGTACGCCTCCGACCGAGTTTTTGGCGACCCTTGCTGGGGCATGAGCGAGTATCTCCGATTAACGTACGAATGCTCGCCCGCACCAGGACGCGGTGCGCAGCATGCAAAATCGCCATAATAAAAACGTCGATGAAAAGACGAGAACCTCAAAAGAAGTAACATTTCTTCCAAAATTACCTTGACAATGTCGGTTTGGTTGAAAATGAGAACAGCAGCGAAATCGATATTGACGACCCGAATAAAAATGCGAGTAAAATTGTTGTCTACTTTACGTGTATCTTCCGTTTTAAATTCTTAAACCGGCACACATGTTGGTTCCCTTTTTACTGCCCACGTAGGAAAGAGTGATTAATGTTCAACTCGTCCACTGGCCATGGCCATGGTTCTCATACTGAAGTGATCAAATACGAGTAAATACGAGGCCATTGATCGACCGGCCCTCTTATGCCCAGATCCTGTTGCTAGTTATTGTGCAAGCAAGAAGTTGTGGTAGTGTTAAGGGAAAAACATGACAACAGCAAAGACGATGGCAGTTACTTTGCTATATGTATTGCTACTGTGGTAGTGACACCAACAATAGAAACAGATTCGATAACGGGTACGAGTGCAAGTTTCTCCGTTTGTCGTACTGCTTGTGCAAGAATTGCGAAGAAATCACCATGACATCTCGCTGTGCTCCAAATTCCCGTAGTCCACATGCTGAGTTTTTTTTTATTTTTTTGCATATTGCGTTGTAAACAAGACGAAAACCAGTTTTGGCAAGCAAGATGGCATAATTACCTTGCAACTTCTTGCACGCGCAGTACCGGACGAAAAAAATCTCGTACTCGTACATGTTGTCTAATTTGAAGGTCTCTATTGCTAGCAACACTGCCAGGGTGTAGTGTGACATACGATGAGAGCGGCCGGCAACAGCGATTAGGTCAGTCAGTTTAAATTAGTAACACCAAGAACAAAACCGACAGCTATATTATCAACAGCATTCGATAAGTAACTATTATACTGAATAACGATGATGCCCAACATTAACTGCACTCCTCTTCAATACATATGGTGAGTCAGAATAGTTATTAACACGACCTTTTTTATAAATGGCGGCGAGTTTTGATTTCTTTTGTGTGCATTCAAATTAGCCTGTCCAGCCTCGATCTTGAGTTAAAATTTCAAAAAAAAAGTTACCGGGCCCAAAGCAGGCCAGTAGGGCTAAATTAAATGAATACCAAAAATATTAAAATCGCCGCGATTTATGAAAAAGGTTTATGCGCTTGTTATTACAGGATAATGCAATCAGAGGGATTATATGCTGTATGGTGCGTGATGCGTGATGTACGATCTTGCATGATACACATTAAAGCGTATATATCACTAGCATTTAACTTGGTCTGTTAGAAAGAGATTTTGAAAAAGAAGAAAAACATCGTTTGTTTCATTGAAATAACTCTTTTGGTTGCTGAGTAATATAGATTTTTCAAATATGCAAATTACCAATCTTGTGACGTCAAAGTCGGGAATCCAAAGGGAAAAACTACAAAACAACTGTT
>JAOBAT010009337.1:0-10391 GCA_026413305.1 Hydrozoanthus tunicans | reverse complement strand
TACGATAAAAATCACGACCATACCCCAGTTTACGATAATAATCACAACCATGTCCGAGATCACGATAATAATCACGACCATACCCGAGATCACGATAATAATCACGACCAACCCAAGATCACAATAATAATCACGACCAACCGCAGATCACGATTATAATCACGACCATACCCAAGATCACGATAATAATCACGACCATACCCGAGATCACAATAATAATCACGACCAACCCAAGATCACGATAATAATCACAACCATGTCCGAGATCAAGAGTATAATCACGACCACAACCGAGATCACGATTGCAATCAAGACTGTAAACGACATCACGATCGTCAGCAGAGTCGTTTGAACCCAAAGTTCTCCTTAAATGCAAATACTATAAAAATACGGTGAAAAAACAACGGACACATTTATCGACAGATATTTCGACCAGTAGAGCAAATGTTCGCGGGAGGAGGGGGGAGCTGATTTGGGGACAAAAGATCACTTTTGTCAATCAAGGGGTTGGTGGTGGGGCCTTGAGTTTGTTCTTGTCAACTTACTGTAACGTTCAGGATCACTGTCGCAAACGATCTTATCGAATCTAAGACTAGTAGCTTCATCCAGAGAGTAAAATTATCACTTGCATTGCCGACGGGTAGTGTAACACCTAAAGAGCTGTTTAGGCCATAAGCGAGAAGGGTGCCAAACTGGTCCTCGGCATTAAGAAGAGTGTACACTTCATACGACAGTGGTAAATCGCGGTCGATCCAGTCTAGAACAGAATATTGTAGAATATAGTTTAAATTAGTGAGGTGGATGACTGACACACAAAATTGTGCGGAGTACATTTTCTTTATTAACAAGGCCTTTATGACCTCAGTCAATTACATACACTAGTTCCCAGTCTTTTGAAAGAGGTCTATACCATGTCAAAGGTTTAGTATAAGAGAAACTCTAAATTTAAGGTAAAGTAATTGATTCCAATTTTGCATGACAAGTTACAAAGAGATCAATCTCATAAATAACAGGAGAGGTCTCCGGTTCGATCCCCGGCCTGGTCGAAGGTTGAATATTTGGATGACCTTACTTCCCGCTAAAGCCCACTCGTTTTTTATAGGAACGGGATACGAGGAAGCCCACTCGTTTTTTATAGGAACGGGATACGAGCCTCAAATGTTCTTAAACAGGCTCTTAAAATATCTTTAATGATTTTAGACAAATACATAAACAATACATGTGTCCAGATATGGTACATTTGTGTAGTATATTAGTATACGTAGTAGCTTGTAATGACTTTCTTGCCAGTTTTGTCTCAAGAGCCATACCTGTAAGAACTGCGATTTGGTAAATGAAAAGACATGTGTTGTAAAATTGCTATCTGCAAACTTTAGTCAAGAAGCCCACCGAAAAGCAATTCTTAATTTATTAACATTTTATGAATTATTTGCAATAGGTTATTATCATGAATAAATTTCCTTCACCTTTTCTCAGCCACAGCATGTTCTTAACATTTCTTAAGTGTTTGACGATTTTAGGCCTCGTGTTCTTACAAGAAAGATTCTTATAAAAAAGAGTGTACTGCACATTTCTATCTATGCCTAGAATGACAAGCTTATGGACTGATGCGAGAATCACGTGACTTGTTACATCACCTTGATAGTCTTTTGGAGGGAAAAATTTAAAATTCTACACACCGTATCTTCGCGTACTTTCATCGTATGTTTCTCAGACTTGGCAAACCAATGTTTTATATATCTTACTGATTTCGTGTTATATGCTGCCTTTTTAAAAACTTCGGCAAATTGCTTTAAGCTTCTTGGTTAAAATCCACCACTCACAAAAGCGGTCTAATTTCTAGAAGTATTATATTTAATTGTTCGTATCTTCTAGGATCGACTTTAACCAATGCAAATACCTGTATTTGACGTCTGTAAATTACTAAAATGAGGTCAATAAAATACTATTGTGGCAATTTTCTAAATGTAGCAAAATTTGCAGTTAGCAAGCATTTTGAGGTCAATAACGATTTAGTCTCACGACAGTGTACGTAACTGTAAGACCTGTCACAGCCCTTGCCACTTTTTCATTGCTAGTTTTAAAAGAAAAATCTTTAGTAATTTCGAAGTGGTCACTTTTTCAAAGTTTGGACCGAAAATGGCCGTACGGGTTGGCCAAGCAAACCCGTCCGAAAGCCATTCACTCATTCCCAAACGCGATGTTTCTTACGTACCCTTGTCATGTTTTTCCGCATCCCATCTGTCTAACTATAAAGCGCTATTGCCTATTGGAGGAACTGATACCAGAGACCGCGGCTTAAAATTCTTGCCAATACAAACAAGGATAAATTCTAAGGAAGACTGGTATTCGTCTTATTTCTTGCGTCTGCACAACATATACGTTCTCATTTGTTATCCTGTTTAATACAGCCATTGTTTTTAAAAGTAAACCTGGGTATCCTTGAATTGCTACGTGTCGAAACTGCGCGCAGTGCCAAAGTTTCAAATATAGTAAAATCTATGTTCTCTACATCTCAACTGGAGACCTAGAAAATAAACCTCAGTGGTAGGGCTGTACTATCAGCCCCTCCCCTCCGCGGTCCCTGATACCGAGGGAAAAAATAGATGTACCCCATACCTTTACAAGAAAACACAAACTCATCTGCCATCGCTTGTCCTTCCAACGTTTTTGCCTCGCAGCTCCCGTCGACTGGTGGGACATTAGTGAAGAAGTAGTAGCTGAATAGATCCATTCCTTTAGGCGGTGCTCCAACGCTCCCCGTCGCAGCAGTTTCTACTCTTAGCACTACTATATGGGAAGTGTTGGGCTTTAGGAAGTTTTCTTGTAAAAGAGCTGTGGGGCCTTCGATATCTGTCATAAGGTGCTTTTTCAACGTCGCAGTAGGAACTCTGTCGTAATCAACGTCACCTGTACAGACCATTTTCGTCGCAAACAGAAACAAACTAATTGATTTATCAATCGATCAAATGATTATTCTACTTTGATGACTAGGTTAATCATTTGTACTTGATCAATGATTTGCTGCCTCCGTGGAAGCATGGACGGCCGCATAACGTGTGCAAGTACGCGTCAACTACCGATGCTTAATTTCCGGTTGGCCTCCGTGGAAGCATGGACGGCTCGTGCTTATGGTCTCTAATAGTATTTAGTGTGGTAGTTATTGGCTTAGATTTACTCCAACCAAAAAAGTATTAAACCTATAAAAAACGCCCTCCCTCAATTTTTTGAAATTCTTAAGTTGGCTTAGCCATGATTGGTCTAATCAACATTTACCGCTTTGATACAAGACCTCGTCTTTTCTCGATATTTGGTTACTTAAGCGTAAGTTGCTGTGTTGTGCTTAACCTCTGTGATTGCTACATAAATATATAATCTTAATAACCGATTGCGAGCTGTGCGGGGTCTGTCCGGGAAAATATATATTTGCCCGAGGTCTTTCACTGTACAGACGCCTGTGCGAAAGACGGAGGGCAGATATCTTCCCAGCCCGGTCAGACCGAGTAGCGTTCTTGCGTTAGCAGTGAAATCGGTCTAATAACTTCCTGGTCCTGTATATGGCCAATCAGCTTTGAGGATTTTGTTATTGGCCCTAAAAGTTTGACTTGCAATGTAATAATGATATTTAATTGTTTGAACGCAGAACAATTTGCTTTACTGTTGGATGTTTTTCGCTTTGGCTCAGCTGGTAAGAATATCTGAGGCCCGGGTTCGATTCCCGGTGCTGGACCTTCACTCAGGGTCTTAAAATAGTTTTGGAGAAGGTGCTGCCTTTGTTCTAACACCTGCAAACGGTTAGACCTTCGCGTCTTCTCGGGTAAGGACGTTAAACCGTAGGCCTAGTCTCTCAATCTTCTATTGAGGGACTTAAAGAACCCACAACACTTGTCAACAAAGAGTAGGGTGATCCCGGTGTCGTAGTCTGTCTCTTCTATCAACTGAGGGCAACTCTTAACGAACGTGAATGTAGCCGTATGTAGCGGACTATCTAAGACCCTCAATACCCCAGGAAACTGTAAATCATTGTAAACGCAATGAGGCAATGCATAATGCGTACTTAAAACAGTTTATTATTATTATTATTATTATTATTATTATTATTATTATTGTTGTTGTTGTTGTTGTTGTTGTTATTATCTTCATATATAGGCTTTATGTTGCAGTTTATGATACCTTGAGTATTGGTGCCTTGAGCAAATCGTAAACTTACCGTAGAATGTTTTCCTTCCATTGTCAACGTACAACATCCAAAAATAAGAAAGGGAGCTGCCGCATTTCGACCCCAGGCACTCGCTTTCAAGTCCTAGGCGAGAAGACGTGCGTACGCTGCTCCCACAATTAGACTTACATCTATAAAAATAATCAACTGATTAAATACAACCGACCAGTCAATTGACCGACTAGTGATTTGGAAATAACAACTCCCCCAAGGTGCTTTTCAATTTCATAGTTAAAGTTCAGAACAAACGCAACAACAGTTAAGAACCCAACTTGTTGAAGACAGACCAGTTGGCTACAAGCACGGTGGGTTTGACTCTGGGGTAATGAAGCCAAATCCGGTCAGTGGTCAGAGTGGGATTTGAACCCGGGACAATCGCATGCAAATCCGGCACCCTAACCACTGAGCCACTCTATGGAAACAAAACTATTCATCTCGTCGGGCAAAGACTCTTACCCACCTAGCGCTACAGAAACCGGAGATAAACGCCGGCCCAGTGAGCCACTTAGGCTCGAGAAAGGATGTAGCTTTTTATCAGCAGTATTATGGTAGTTATCAACTATTGTTCCTACTGGTTAATGAAGGATACGGAATAACATTGTTAATGTCTTACTTTATGGTGAACCTAGGTGGAGTTTTAGTCATTTCAATGGCTTGTTTAAAGTGTTGCTTCTTTCCCAGCTTCTCGACGAAAAGGTAAACATCGTAGAAGCTACCTATAGATGCCATACGACGAGTGTTAAGGTAAGCTAGTGGCATGTTGTACTTCAGTCGTACAATAGGACCGTCGCCAAAACAGCCACCGAGGCCCAGGTTAACCGAAGCGTTGTATTCAGAGATATTGTACTGTTCAGGGTGAGTGAGGTTTACGTTGGCATCTTTTTCTGCACATATCCACGTTGAATTCATCCCATCATAATTACCTTTCGGAAACAAGAAAATAATGGATGAAAAGTAAAAAAATTATAACATAAGATGTTTCGCTGGGGACGAGCAACTGGAGAGGCACTTGGTGGGAGGACCGTCGAAAAGTCCTCGAAATACCCTAGAAAAACAAGATAAAAATTTTCTACCCTAAAAATACCTCTCGGTTTTAAAATTAACCTAAAAAATACCAATTGAAGAATGAAATTTTTTCTTGGGTAGCTAGTGGGTCGGCCCTAAGTCCCTTCGTGTTGCGTTGAACGCGATATGTAAGAAAGGTGCACGCGTAGTAGAATGTCCGCCAAAGACTTTTGTCTTAACTTCTTATCAATACGTTTGCTAAAACACGGGACTACAAAGAGTCCAATAAGCTTTGCGTTTATCAACCCCTAAAAAATAAAGGACTGACTATTTTTAAAACCCCTCAAAAATAGGACGGTCACTGATACCTAACATCCCAATATAGTTTCCAGGGAGTACTAGTAGTAATTAACATCTATTGTATTTTAATTGAAGTAGATATTCATTAAGCCACTATCCAACGAAATGGAAATAAAATAAGTGTTTTAGTGCATACCAGCGAGGCAACTGCTTCTATCAAGTAAACGAAAGATTTTTAAGAAAAAAACTTTTGCTACTTGAATCACTTAGAGTGGCGAGACTCGCGCGTAAGCAGCCTAACATATATAACAAACGTGTTTTGACAGTTTGTCAACTACAGAAGGTCGTAAGTGGCGTAAAACAGTGAAGTTCTTTAGACTGTTTTAACCCTATCTTACCGTGAGAGGGGGGGGGGTAATTGGCCCCCATGTGTTTTTTCTTCTGTTTCTTTTGAATAGTTTATTCTTATGAGCTAAAATCTTCCGACTTTTCCTCAAATTTTATGGGGAATCTTTTAATATCCAGATTGAAACCGTCCGCTTTCGCTCGTTGCCGTGGTAACAGCAAACTCAGATGCTACTTTTTGCTATTTCTGTTTAATTTATTTTTTTTAAGTTTTCTCCAATTTAATACCTGTAAAATAAAGTTTATGAGACTGAATTGTACATATTCTGACGTTAACAGTTTAGTTTTACATATTGTTTCATAATACAACATTTTTATATGAGAGCAATGCATTCTGGGTAGGCTTGATAAAAATGGCTGTCATTGACATGTTTTTATCAATTTCCAAAAGAACGGTTTTTTGATCTTTTACTAGATGCAAATTTTATGCGATACAGTTTCCTTTTTTTTTCATTGCATTTGATCAATGGTAAGGCTGTTATAGGTGTTTCCTGTTGCCATAGTAACCATTTTCTTTTTTGCCTTGGAACATGATATTTTGAGAATTTTTAGAAAACAGGTTATTTACTAAACTTGCAATGTAGAGAACAAAACGTAAGCTGTATATTGAATTGTAAAGTATAGTAAAAGAAGAAAGCCGTTATTTGTTTTTAGTAACCATAGCAATCTTAATTGGTTTTCAAAAAACCAATTACATGCATACTTTTAGTCAATTAGTACCGCCTACGTCCTAATTTTTACTTAGTTTTATCATTTTTATAGAAAAAAACAGCTATTAATGAAGTGTGAGACCCAGTCAATATCCAGCAAAGGATTTTGGGAGAACTAGTGGTTTCTGGGATACAAGATGGCGCCTTCCATAAGATGAAGGTTGCTGTTTTTTTCTCTCTATAATTTTCTGGTTTGTGCGCTTGTTTTTACATCATCTTTAGAGAGAGAGAGAGAGAGAGAGAGAGAGAGAGAGAGAGAAATTCGCGAGTAGAAAAAGAGACGGGCAACTTCTAACCATCCAGCAATATATTTAAAAAACGTTTCGACCTTTCGACCTTCTTCAGTTCACATAAATTAAAAATTTAAAGTTAAAACATTAGGATAATATCAGTTAAAAATCTAAGTTAAAACTTTTTCAGAATTTTAACTTAGATTTTTAACTGATTTTATCCTAATGTTTTAACTTTAAAATTTTTAATTTATGTGAACTGAAGAAGGCCGAAAGGTTGAAACGTTTTTTTAATATATTGTTGGATGGTTAGAAGTTGCCCGTCTCTTTTACTACTCGCGAATTTCTCTTCATTTCAAGAGCGGACTGTGAATCATTTTGATCCTTATACCATCTGGAGTACATTGTTGGTAAACCAGAAACGTGAATTCAAGATATATATATATATATATATTGAAGGTTGACATTGATGATATATAAAATTAAAGTCGATATATGAGTTTTTTTTATGAGAAAGAAAGATTTATCCTAAAGACGTTAAATTTGGGCAGTTAAAATAGAAAAGATGACGTCATTATGAGGTCATATTTAGTTAACAACTTTAATTACTAAATTAAAGTAGAGTTTATCACAATCCACAGTTGTGCCAAGTTTCATTAATTTAGGGTGAAGTATAAGGGAAATAGGGAGGAGGGTCCAATGCCCCATCCCCCTCCCCCTTCCCCCTCAGGTTCTGCAATGCCAAAAAATCCCGGGTAAGATAGGATTAAACTTCCCGTGTTTTCAGACTTTCAGAGCAAACTTTTTCTGTATCATGATCCCAAACGGACGCGAAGCGACTAGGCTTCCGTTCGCCATTTTGTTTGGGTGTCATTATCTACTCTTTCGGAAGTGAATATTGTCTCATAGTTACTATTTCTAAACCAATCAAATCGCGCGTAACCGAGCTGGTGTATACTTATTTAAGATATCTCCCTGTAAAGTGTTCGACATATGTGTCTGCAAGCGAACTATCGACGGCCAAGGAGCAAGGATTCATTGACATCTTTTCCCGCCCTTTCGGTTGAGAGATTTGCAAAAATAAAGAAAAGACGCTAAGAGTCCCTGTAAAGAGCTTAGATTTTAGAGGGAATACCTCATAACCACAGTGACATCACATGAACGTTGTGGCAAGGCGTGGGACGGCCTGCATAATTTTGCATAAGCTTAGGTTTGTGAAAACCTTCGTTAAGTGTTCAAGACCAACAGTGGAGCAACAAAACAGTTCCTTAAAGTGAAAGTGATCTGAAATAATGTGTAACAAACTATTAATAATAAAGTCTGTGATCCTAAATCTATCTACGTTCTTAGCTCAAACAGACCACCCTAACTTACTTTCGAATAAAGCTTTCACAGTATGACAGAAAACAGAACTTTACCTGGTACCGCGAAATCATTTGGGTCGAACGTGAGAGTTGCGTTTAACGTGATGTTACGTTTAACACTTATTACAACCGAAGGTCCGCCTTTAATGTTCAAACTGAGTGGGGATCTCTCGACCATCAACAAGCCATAGTCAAACCCATACAAATCATCTCTTCCCGACACATTTGCAGTCACTTGGACAAAGTTAAGGCCGAGTTCGAGTGTACGAGGAAGAATTGTCCATGTCTTAGTTGTTGCCACTTTGGTGAAGTTGGAGAAATAAAATTCACTCCCGTTCTAAAACAAAACAAATCCCTCACTTAGACGTCACGCTACCAAGTGAATTATCAATTAAAGCTGTTGATACAGTACTCTCCGTAACGGCGAATGTTTAAATTCGCTTTGCGTTTCAAGACGGGTACCTCTATGAAACGAACACAAAGTCTTGGTCACTGCCGTTTTCTCATACAGTATGCAAATTACTGTCTTTTAAGTCTCTATGTAAGACAAACTAGACGAACACCTTAAAGCCAGTCTCATAGGAATCCGTCTTAAAGAAATTTTGACTATTTTTGACTATACATAGACTTTAAAAACCTTCAATTTACATCGCAAGGTCTTGAGGTTTTGTCGCAGCCACATTTCTGAGTAATAACATACGAACTTTTTTTAAATAAGAACAACTTTATAAGAACAACGAGGCTCAAATTGGCCAAAATTTACGAATAAAATTTAAGAACAAGCTGAGGCTCGGGCTATTTTTTTGAAAACTTTACTGAACTTCGAATTTTAACTGAGCATTAAAGAATAAACAATAAATGCTTCGCAGTTTATAATCACCGGAAATTGTCTCATAGGAAATGTCGGCGAATCCAGGATAAGTTCGCAGGGGTAAAAATTGACCAAATTTTCGTTTTCCAACTCAGCCATAAACAATCCAACACTTTTGGCTTAGTTTTTCTTGATTTAAACACACGTAGAAAGAAGAAGCTCAAATCGCCAAAAAATTAAGAACACTAATGTGTTAACTGGTTTTATTAAGCGTGTATCATCTAAGTAATGATATACACTTAATTAGGTGCTTTATTATACAGGGCAACGGCAAAAGAAAGCGAAAATAAAATGTTTACCGCGACAGTTATGTTCACCGACTGACCATTAATTATTAAGATGCTGACCCTAGCTGGGAAGCATTTCAATTGAGCTCATCCTAGTGACCTCGATTTAAGCTAATTAGAGAGCGCATTCGAGTAAAAAAGGCGAGTTCCAGCTGACGTCATTGTTTACCGATTCTGCTAACGAGTGACCGAACTTTCGGTTCTGTAAGTGTAGTTTCAAAGAAGAAAATACCACTAAAAAAAAAGAGAACAGCTGGAGACGTAAACGATAATGAGCCATACATGTGCATTCTTTGTAAAGTCTCCAACTTTAAAACTATTTCTCGGAAACATGCATTTTTCAGCACATCAATCTCATATTTTCGAAGAAAGTTTGTTCTGCAGAAACATTTCATTATTCAGAAGCTTTTTTCTGTAGCTGAACTAGACGAAGAGTGCATATGCTAATGAGGCAAAGAGTGTAAGCAAAATCTCGCTTTTGTAACAACAAAACTCATAATGAAGTATTTTTAGGGGTTTTCAGAGAAAAATCAAGGTTATTTTAGGAAAGCTGTTTTAAGGGGTGCAAGACAAAACAAGGAAGTTAACGTTTTCTTCAGCAGTTTTTTCCCGCTTTTTTCAAAATTGGTGCCGAGGGTTTTTTGGGGGGTCAACAATTTTCACTCCGTATTCTTTAGCGTGTTTTTCACATTTTCTGAGAAGCCTCTCTGTCTTATCTACCCCGAAGTACAACGGACTCGTTATACCATAGCTAAGTGTTTTTTCAGGTATCCTGTAATCAGCTCTATTAGAACACGTACAGTAAACTCTTCAGTAAGCCCCTGGGGGGGGGTGGGGTTAATTATTTTTAGACCTTCCAGACAGGTGAATTTTTGGATCTAGAGAGGGGGGCCTTATTTGTTAAAAAATTGTCATTAGCCAAAGACAGAAAAATAACATGAAGTCAGGTTACCAAACACATTTACCCCGGTATAACGAGTCCCGGTATAACGAGTCCCAG
>JAOBAT010009315.1:0-10392 GCA_026413305.1 Hydrozoanthus tunicans | reverse complement strand
AAACTGCGATGATGGCATTTTTTGACTAAATTCGCATAAAATAACCATGTTTTGACACTCTGTAACTCCAAAACGAAACTGGTGACCCCCACTTTTTATTCCATTTTAGGAGTCAACATATACAAAGGAACAAACTGACAAAGTTTGAAAAAAAATCTATGTGCGGATTTTTTTCAGGGGAATGACCTTAATTGCTCGCATGGTGAACTATAGTTGTCACGGATAGTTTTCCCATGTGAATTTTCAAACGGAGGGTGTTTTTAAGCAATTATTCCAAAAGCGACCGTTGGAAAATGACACTTGAAAATGATAGCTAAACAACCAGTGTTCAAACACTCAGTTACATGTCTATATTATGATTTTAGTCAAAATGGTAAAAAGAAACAACAGATATATTGCTGCAAACATGGGCCATTTAAGTGGTGTTATACGAAGTACCACTTTAATTGCTGATTCAGCTGATACCTCAGACCACTAAACCGCGGGCCCAATATGTTGTTCGGCGCCACTTTTTGAAAATGGCGGAAGCACGGCAACAACGGAAAAGGTATCGTATTCTATTGTCGTCGTTCTCGCAAGAAGAGAAAAAAGATTTGGCAAGTGTCATCAAAGACCTGGGTGGAATTTATCTCGACACGCCGGTAAGCCCTGTTAAAAGTTTAGATATACATGGCGGAAGCGCTTTCATGAAGATCAACAAAGTCAGTCCGACAGTTGCGCGCAAAATCCTTCTTGTGAGTTTGTTTACAAGCACATGTAAGTACAACGCGACTGTTGTAGCAAAATTATCTTCAAAGGAAAACTCGCCACCTCTATCTATAGCTCGTTTTCTTTTGCAGTCGAACTAATCCAAAGTTAGAAGCATAAATTATGTCTCGTGGAAAAGATGATGCAACCTTTCTTCTCACTGTCTAGTTTTATATATAATCAATTTTTAATCCATAATCGGAAAAAAGAGAAAGAACGATATAGTGCCACAAATTACTAGATAATAAAGGCCTGTTGTTTCTAATTCTCATATTTTTGATACACCACAAGGGAAGAAATCGCTTCCTCATTGTGGGATCACGAGGTCAAGACATAATCTACATGACTATATATCTCTATAGCAGAGATTTCAACCTTCGAACTTTTAAATGCGGGAGACTTTTTTGGGGCTAGAAGTTTTATTGTGTCGACTGTTCAAGTGCTCACATTGCCCCGCATCATGTTTATCTAAATTTTTCTTTGAAAACGCGGGAGATGCGAGAGAGTGGGAGATTAAGCGAAAATGCGCAAGACTCCCGCAAAATGCGGTTGAGCTGGCATATTATTTAACTACCAGTGTCTGGTGGTCGGTACCTGGCTACTTCATTGTTAATTTTCCTCAATAACAGCAAAAACCTGCAATCTTCTTGTAATGTGTGTGTGTAATTTGTATACAGATCCATAAATTGTGTGTAGATTCAGACTTTATTTCTCTAGCATCGTAAGTGAAAACTGACACTCGTGGCAAGTAAATGAAAGGTGACACGTGCCATATTTTACATTTCTTTTCTCAAACATGTTTAAGATTCAGCTTTTAACCTAGAATTTTTGCAAATAACTGAGGTAGCATGCATTGAGGGATCGGTGGACATCCTACAAAATCAGCTATATTCCGCACTTGTAACTTGTTGTTACTCGTATATATTTATTTTGTACTCGCACATGCCACTAAACTTATCATCCTACTTGCAAATGTATTGAAACCCCATACAGTGTGTTGAGGTTTTGAACCCTCTCATCATGGCATCAGGTTGTTTACTGCATATTTATTTTAGTAAGTTAGGACTTAATTTCTTTGTATTTATGAAGCTGCCTTATTACAAGTTTCATTTTATTTTCTAGGAATTTCTAACAAAAGTTGTGCATTTGTCATTTTCAGAGTTTTGTTGCATCTTGCACGCATATCATTTGCGGAAAGCCTAATCGTGGTGAAAAATTTCTATGTGGCTGTGCTTTAGGTAACAAGGAGTACTTCTTTCTTAGTTTGATTGGCTTGAAAAGCCCCTTATGGTTTCCCAAGGATTTACCTGACCTTGATTGTTTAATTCTTATAAAAAATGATATTATGAAGAATATAACTGATTTAATTGGTATCATGTTTACAAACACTGCTTAATAAGTATTTAAAATCAGAGATCCCACACTTGAACACTGGTTGTAGTTACTAATTAAAAGCAGTGTTTGTAAACATGATACCAGATAGAGGTTCATTCGATGCAATGCAAGAATTTAAATAAGTTCATGCCAGATGAAGCCAGGAATAAATCTCAATCTGGTATCATGTAAATGCCACCTTAGTCTCTATCAATTTTTTTTCTTTGTTTCAGTTCAATACCAGTCATGATGGCTGAGCGGTTAGTGCTCGTGCCCCTCACCTCTGTGGACCCGGGATCGAGTCCTGGTTTTTCATGTGGGCTAAGATTTGTTGATCTTCTTTTGACTCCAAGGTTTTTTCTCCGGGTTCTCTGGTTTTCCTCCCTTGACAAAATCGACTTTCACACCGAGATCTGTGCCGTCGAGCGATTAAACAAAAGACACTGGCTTGGGAGAATGGGCAACCACTCCCAGCATAAAGACGATCTAAATAAAGTTAGTTTAGTTACCAGGTGAATTAATAGATTTAACATGAAGTATTTGTTGTGATTGTTATCAGTCTCTGATAACAATCGCAAAAACTAAGTGAACATGTAAATTATTTTCTATTTAGTCTTGGAATCATAAACTTTTGTATTAATTACATTTAAGTAATTAATGGATGATGCTAGTCCCTATTTTTTAATAGATACCTTTCTTGTTTCAGGAAAATGGATACTGAAGAAAGAGTTCCTGTTGGACAGCCATAGGAATCAAACTTGGGTTGAAGAAAACCTTTACGAATGGGACTCAAACAAGGGGTATGAGCAGACCCCAATATCACACATCCTGGCACCAACACGATGGAGGAAGATTCTGGCTGAAGGGTCGTGTAACGCAAGGCCCTTTGATCAGTGGAGAGCTATTGTTGTGATAAGTGATGCTAACAGAAGACAGGCATACAAAAGGTAGTCAATTGAGTGATAATAATTGCACTGACCTTCAAGTTGAGCTTCATCTATTAAGTTGTTTTACAGTGTTGAGTTTTGTAATCTGTGATACAGTTTTTGTGTTTTCTAGATTACTTGTCTTTTCAGTTTCAGATTAAAGTGCTACTAGTGTAGAAATCCCAAATCCCATTTTTTGGCAGAATCATGAAGTAGAGATAATTATACATAAGATAAACGTGTTGCCAAACTTCAGAGATCAAAAACCCTGAAGTGTGTTTTTTCGAGGCTCAATGTTGGCCAGTGTTTTTGTTTGCCATTAATCGAGAGCGAATCACCTGCATCATGCTAGGTTGAGCACAGACAGTGGATATGATGTCATTGACTCAAGTGCCGCTCCCAAATTAACTGCATTGTATATACAGAGAGGCCAAATGTTTTTCTTTCATTGTTTTATCATCATGATATTATGTTTTGGGTGTGTTTTTCCTGTGGTTGGCATTATGTAAAAAGTTTTGGTGGTCCAGAGTTGAGTCATTAACACCATATGGTGATTTGCAACTCTGTAATGGCAGACAGATTTTTGCTCAGTTCATCAGGAAAATAAAGGCGCTCACAGAGCTCCTACACAATTTATTATTCTAAAAGTGTTCGATCTTCTTCTAATCTGTAAATTGGCATAGAAAATGTTGAAAAAGATTCATGTTAGTTTTTTCGCACTAGTAGCACTTGCCTCAATAAGCTGGTATCATGACCACAGCTGTTGTGTTGTTTTCTAGATTACTTGAAACAGGAGGTGCAATTGTACTGAGTTCAAAGCCACCGTTTAAGGCAGCCGACCTTGCTGGCAAGCTGACCCATGTATTCACTGAGAAGAAATTAGAAACTACCATTGCTGGGTTGAGAAAAGCTGGATTGCCATGTCTATCACCTGATTATATTCCTGAGTCAATACTGAGGGTAAGAACGAAATGCTTTTGACTAATTTACTTGTAACTTGACCACGAAAGATTTTGGCGCAAATTTCACCCATGATATTTGAAACATTTACTGAATAACTTATTTGGTTCCAGACTCGCTAATACTTGGCAAATTTTATGTTCAAATTCAAACCAGTACAAGAAAATAAAATCAGTTTAAAAATTTAAACTTGTAAAAGGTCATCGGAGTTAAAGGTTCTAAATTTGCAAAAAAATGAATAACCACGGTACAACAATTCGACCGAATACAAAAGAATGGCCAACACAATGCAGAATTTAAATTTTTCTCATACAACATTTCGGCTAGCCATACTAGCCTTCTTCAACATGTTCTACAACATTTACTGTACATAACTAAAATTTTAATTCTTACAAACAGTTAAACTCTTTCAGTCCCAGCCAGTTTATTAACAACTAACCTCTCCTTACATTACTCATCCCTTCCAGTCCCAGCCAGTTTATCAACAACTAACCTCTCCTAAGTCTCCTTACATTACTCATCCCTTCCAGCCCCAGCCAGTTTATCAACACCTAACCTCTCCTTACATAACTCAACCCTTCCAATCCAGCTCCAGCCAGTTTATCAATATGTTACTTATATCTAACTCTATATACCTAACTATACATGTATAACCAGAAACAAGTAGTCTTTCTCTCAACTTATTAGGTATATATATTATGTATGAAGCCTTAGTAAGTTTGGAGTTCTAATTAACTTGGAATTAAAAAAGTTAATGCTCAGTTCTTTGTTGTTTATTCATACTATAGGACCCAAAACCCAAAGCTTCTGAGTTTGATATAAACAGCTACAACATACAGAAGCCACAGAGTCATCAGTCAATTGCGGGAAAGAGAAAAAAAGATTTCTCAGATTTAGTTCTTTCATCTGAAAGTAAAAGGGCTAAAAAGGTATTATACGCATGCGTGGTTCTATATATTTATTGATATAATTTTTACATGTAACACATGCTCAATGTACTACTGTATGTAGTATGGAAAGATTACAATATGGTGCTGTACTGTATGTATCAGGGTTGTGAGGAGGGAGTGACAAGCCAGCTAAGTTTTTTATAATTTGTTCTAATTTATTAATTTTTTGTTATTATTTTTACACATTGTGTTTATCATTAATACAATCTTTTTTGTTTGTTACACTAGAATAGCATTACTTAGGGTTAATATTTATGATTAAATGTAGACTTTCAACAAGATTGACATAGTCAATAGCTTAAAGTAAAAAGTAATAAGCACTTAAACTTAAATTTTTCTCTACAGGATATAAGCTTTGTGATCCCTGATTGGTTGAATGTGTCAACTCACCACAATGTTTATCAAAAAGACACTAAAGTGGCTTTATTGCCAAAAAAGGTACGAGATTTTTTTAGGTTGTGAATTTTTTATGCCTTTTTTCCTTCACCCTAAGAGTACATTCCCTAGTGCTGCCTTGCCTGAGCTCTGTTTACTGAGCTACAATAAAACACAACAGCTGATTGGGCTAATATGGCTATGGGCAAAGGCCCAATAGCTGCTTTATTTAAACATCAAATTTCCATAATAATCTTTCGTAAAAAGTTTAGCTTATGGGCACTAAAACTGCAGACCCCAAAGTTTACCTGAAAGGAAAACCATGGATTGGGCCTGGGGAGGAGGAGGGAGTTTGAAAACATGTCTTGCTCGCAGATTAACAGGGATACAATAAGAAGCAAATGGCTTCTATGCGAAACCTTTATGGGGGGATCACTGTATTGAGCTGGTCTCTGGTCCACTCCAAATAAATTAATATGCATGCTAAGAAACCTTTGGCATATAAATTCTATTTCAAGGGAAATATTTCATTAATATTGTCTGCTCCTAAAATAAGTGTTAATGATAAAGTTAAAATTTTATATGTGTTTTTATGCACCTTTAATTTGGTTCATTTACCTTGAGTGCAGAGTGAAAGAAGTTGTAACCCATTTGGCAGCTACATTGAAGATGCAGTAAACAGCATCTTAGAAGAGAATCTTAACAACAAGGCATTGGCAACGATACATTCCTTCCTGTCATCAAACAGATTTCCGCCAGCCACTCTTCTTCATGTTGTGATGAGAGACATTCTACAGGTACATTAATGATAAAGTTTACCAATTTGTATCAGGACTTTGACATTGTCACTTGCCACTAATTAAGGAAAAGTAGATTATATTACTTTATAATTACTGTTAGTAGTTGTGTTTCGTATAACAGTCAAGTACTAGCTAGTACATTTTGGTACCAGCAACTCTATTTAAATGTTGATTTAATCAGCTCTATAACAAGTGTTTATAAAATGAAGGCGATCTAATGTGAATTCTGATTGACTGTGGTGAATCACTCTAAATATGAATAAGTGTATATGCATATGTCATCGTCCTTTATCGGCTGTTTTGTAGCTTATTTTGTAAAACAGATTATATAAACTCGCTTGCTTGAAAGAGACCCTTGTGAATTTTTTTTAGTCACTCAAGAAGTGGAGAAAAACTCTTAAACATTTTTTTCATGAACTAAAAAGTTCACACATGTTTCTGTCACTGAACAGAGCATATGGGCTTGGTTTGTATTTTTACGTAAATGTTTCTGATTATTAAAGAAGCTTACACTTATACAGAAAGTAGAGTTGAGAATATAAATTTCAAGTGGGCACCTGGTTTATTTTCAATGACTTTTGATTGGATATATGTAAAACGTAAAAAGTCCATACCCTACATGTTTTAGTGATTTGGTTCTTTGTTAGAGTTGTTGCACATTGGTGTTCTGATTTCTGCCTGGACTGAGGTCCCCCGTTCAATCCCCACTCTGGTAAAGGGTTGAATGTTAATTGTTTGACCTTCTTTCTTACTAAAGTTTGCTCAGCTTTCCTTCCTTCCAGGGTTGGTAAAATGAGTACCAATATACATTGACTGCTTTTAAGGGACTTCCAGAGGGGCCTATATGCTTCTTGTTTGCTGGGGGTAAATTGATCAAATTGTAGAGTGCCTTGATCTAAGCATATTCATATAAAAAAGGTGCTATATAAATGCACCAGTTTGTTTTACTCTTGAACTAACTCTATTCTATAATAATAGAAAAATATAACAAATTATTTTGAGATGGTTACTTATCTGTGTCTGTACAAAACGCTTCCCAATACACTTCAAGAAGTGAAACACTGTACGTACATGTGTTAACTTAGCCTTGATATTATTGTAAAAAATACACATTTGTTTTAGCCTTATTTTCTTTTTCACAACAGAAATCTTCCTCTGTGATATCCCACAAAGCATATCATCTACTCCAGCAGCTGTTGTTTCTTCACCCTCCTTCAATGAACAGAGAGCTTTATCAAGCTGCTTTGAGATCTCCTCAGTCTACTAACAACGAGAATTCCCAAATGAATGAAAATCTGTGGGGTTTTGCTAGACAACCAATAAGGTGTGTAGAAGTGATTAGATGTTCTATTACATGTGCAGACAATTGTTAGACAGGTAAGTGGCAAGTCAATGGAATATTGTTCGACAGCCAATCAAGGTGTAAAAGTTACGGCAAACCAGATGCATTTTCACAAGTACCACAAGTACAGTAAAGCCAAATGGTTGTCATTTATTTTATAAAAGTTCTAAGAGAATTTTAGTCTAAGATTAATTGTTTATAAAGCACTGCAAAATGAAAGTAGCAAAGAGAAATGTCTGTCAGTGGTGAGTCAAAGCAACTTTGATTCTAGTATTTAACGAGATTTCTAACAGGATTCGTTTGAATGGTGAAAGTGATGTTGTAAGTGATGATGATAGTGAGGATGATAGTGATGATGATAGTGAGGATGATAGTGATGATGGTAGTGATGATAGTGAAGCTGATGCTGCTGATAGAGATGATGGTGATGAAGATAGTGATTTTGATAGTAGTGATAGTGATAATGATGCTAATAGTGATGTTAAAAGTGATGATCATGATGCTGATATTGTTGATAGAGATGATAGTGATGATAGTGGCAATGATAGTGAAAGTGGTAGTAGTGGTGATAATGATACTGATAGTGATAATAATAGTCATGATGACATTGACGATAGAGATGCTGATAGTGATGAAATAGTGATGATGATAGTGAAGATGATAATGATGCTGATAGTGATAATGATAGTGAAGGTGAAGTAATGGCAGTAGATAGCAATTTAAGAGATTTGTTTGACTCTGTCATAGGTTTCTTCTGGGACTGGATGAAAATGGGGAAAGTTCACAAACTATGGAACAAAGGTGCTTATTAAAAAAAACTTCTTTTAAAGGTTATTAAGTGTTGCATGGGAAGTCTTCCTTTTGCAGCTCTTACTTTTGGTTTGAATTCTTGATTAGTATTAGATTAATTGAAACTCATCCCTTAAGTAGCACCTTTCATAGGTCTGTTTTTTTGCCCCTCTGTAAATAGATTTCCTTGCAAAACTCTGCTGTTGAGCCTTTAATTACAAGTGACAAGCTCAGCGAACAACTACTGCTATTTAACATGAAAAGTTTTGAAACCGTACAGTTTGAGGTAGTGAATGTTATCATTGCCTGCTGTCATCACATGCTACTGGTTGCCCTAGTTCTTGGGAGACATAGTACCAACAGTAATCTACGAAATGACAGGGTGATTTTACACATCATTAATATTTACGAGTTCATTGATTTCTGCAATCAGTCTGTTATCACTGATTGGGAAGTTTTCATGCAATAAGCAAGCACTACGACAACAAGCAAAGAAACTGCCAACTGATTTAAATTTGGCTCAGAAATACATTCGAGTGAATGTTCAAAATGCTCAAGAACTTTGAAAAATATGGAGCCAAAACATCAAAACTTATTTTAACTATGATCTTCGTTATGGTGGCAAGGCTGAGGCTCTAGAAATAACAGGGTGCTTGATGAAGTTGTTTATGTTGTGGTACTGGGTTGTCATTCAACTTGATCCTGAGCAAAGCTTAACACAGCTCTAGATTGTATCATTGGTTCAAGTACAATTTATGATTATGGTCAGGCTTACTTCACTGTAAATCAAGATTGTTGATGTATACTTTCAGGGACTCAGGAACAAACTCAGTGGGCAGTTTCCTTCTTCTCAAATTCATTGTGCTGTTGATGGAGAGAGACTTCTCTGCTTACACTAGTCCCAGCAGGTAGGTACTTGATTGTGATAACTCCCTTGCTCAGCTCAGTGACTTTTTATGGCTTGCCAGGGTGATAGAAAATCATCCGCACATCGATCAGGCACCCTAGGATACTAGTCTAGAGTTCACACTTGCTTGCGATTGGTTCAGGTGGATTAGGTAAGGATCAGCCATTCCTTGATCTTGGTTTTGCCGAGCCAAATGTAGTCCTTGACTGCCGATTTTTATTTTATTCAGCAGGTCAAGAAAATAGCATAGTTGGGTTCGATTTTTGCCATTATTCGATACCTGTTAGTTTGCTACAATTGCAAATGCAACATCTGTTGAGAGCAGGTACATTTGCAGTACATGTACTGCTCTCATCTTTGTGTCACTTGCGTATGAACTTTTTGTATTGGGTTTATATATATTATATATATATAAACAAATAGTTAATTGACTAAAACACAAATCTTTTTTGCCAAATTTTCGTCTTCATTAAAAAAGGCTTCATCAGAACAATAATAATAATAATAATTGTTCTTGGTACGCATTATGCATTGCCTCAATGCGTTTACAATACTTTACAGTTGCCTGTGGTATTGGGGGTCTTAGATAGTCCGCTATATACGGCTCACATTTATATGAATTAAGAGGTGCCCTTAGTTAGAAGATGAGGCAGACCACGACACCGCGATCACCCTACCCTTTGTCGACAAGTGTTGTGGGTTCTTTTAAGTCCCCCGATAGAAGATAGAGAAACTGGACCTACTGTTTAACGTCCTTATCCAAGAAGACGCGAAGGTCTAACCGTTTGCAGGTGTTAGAGCAAGGACAGCACTTTGTCCGACAACTGAATGGTCCTTAAAAAACTATATATATAAATTGGTATAATTTGAACCAAACCGTCACAAAGAGTTGCTTGCATGCAGGTGAACTGAACTAGAAACCTCCTTTTTTTCTATGAGTAACCAATAAACCGAGATAATTCTTGAAGACGTTAATCCCTAATAAGCTAACTGATTAGTACTTTTGGTGGTTTGAAAGATGTTCACTCTTTTAGCTTAATTCAGCAAAAAACAGGTTTACAAGACACTTAGTGTTACTGGCCTGTATCATACCTGGGGGAACTTTTGTTAATAATAATAATAATAATAATAATAATAATAATAATAATAATAATTAGCATTTATATAGCGCCTTTCCATCGGTACATGCTCAAAGCGCTTAACAATAGTTTACAGTTGACTC
>JAOBAT010009304.1:0-10392 GCA_026413305.1 Hydrozoanthus tunicans | reverse complement strand
CCCAGTTGTATTGGTAATTCTCCCATCTAGAGTGGTTAACCCTTTCAGTCCCAGTTGTGTTCCTAATTCTCCCATCTTAATGATTGAAACAAAAACCAAATCAATGTTCACTTACATCTTAATTGCCCTCAGCAGGTTACCAGACTCAAACCGTGACTCAAAAATCAGAGTCTTGTCGTCTGCAGATGCTAGTTTATGGTACGGCACGTTAGAAATCCGACATCCCCCAACACGAGACCGCATAAACTGAAACAAGATTATACCAACATAAGACATTAGATTAGACCGCATAATTGTAGTTTATTCTTATGCCAAAATTAAATCCTTTCTTGAGCCTAAGTGCCTCACAGGGCCGGTACTTATTTCCAGTTTCTGTGACAAGCAGATGAGAGTCTTTGACTCCTTCTGGTCAGGACACTAAACTATCGCAGGTTAGCTCCCAGCAGAATTGCTACTCATTTATACAGCTAAGTAAACTGGAACAAAGTCAGGTAAAGTGTCTTGTGTGGGGATTATCGCCACACGAGCAGTGTCACCGAAATGCTCGAGTCTCTTCATTGGCCCCTACTTCAAGATCACTGAGAGGTCAAGGATCTGGAAATGTTTTATGAGATTGAGAAGGGGATGGTCAATATACCCTTCTCTGTGGAGTTAATTAAGAGACACATGAACACACGGGGCCACAGGCAGATTGGGGGCTCTGTAAACGCGTTTCAACACTCGTGTTTTGTAAGAACTGTACCAAAATGGAACACGCCCTTCCGGCAGTTGCCGCTGAAGCTAATTCATTAGCAACGTTTAAAAACAAAATAAGCAGTAAATAAGATTGTAGCACCCCCCCCCCCCCTCCCCATTGCAAGATTAGTACAATGTACTATTTAACAGCAATTATCATAATTAAAGTTAAGGTTGCTTAAGGACACAACACAGTGGTCTGAGCATGGCTCGAACTCACAACCCTAGGATTACTATAGTCGAACAAGCTAACCGCTTGGCCAAAAAACCAAAAGGTTCCACAGAATCTTTCAGTGGTCAACTCACAGGTAATAATAATAATAATTAATAATAATTAGCCTATTCTGAGAATCTTGTAGCCAGCACTCACTTTTTGGTAGCATTGGCCACCTAAAGGTAATAATAATAATAATCAATAATAATTAGCATTTATATAGCACCTTTCCATAGGAACATGCTCAAAGCGTTTAACAACAGTTTACAGTTGACTCTGGTATTGAGGGTCTTAGACAGTCTGCTCTACACGGTTCACAACTATTTTCATAAGAGTTGCCCTCAGTTAGTAGAAGAGACAGACCACAACACCAGGATCACCCTACTCTTTGTCGATAAGTGTTGTGGTTTCTTTTAAGTCCTTTGATAGGAGACCGAGAGACTGGGCCTATGGTTTAATGTCCTTATCTAAGAAGACGCGAAGGTCTAACCGTTTGCAGATGTTAGAGCAAAGGCAGCACCTTCTCCTCGGTTATTTTAAGACCCTGAGTGAAGGTCCAGCACCGGGAATCGAACCCAGGCCTCCCGCACGAAAGACTGGCGCCTTACCAACTAGGCTAACTAGGCGGCAAGTTCAAAACTTTTTACAAAGAATGCAATCATGTTTGTTCATGAGGGCCCTGCAACAATGGATCAATGAACCACTTACGTAGGTTTCTGGGCCTGGAGAGTTGTCATAAACAACACGACCTTCACCGCAGGTCAGCCGCTTGTAAAGATCTGAATCATCACCTGAAGGATTAAGACAGAGTATCTGTTTAACTTCCTGAAAATCACAGCAAAGCAGTCGCATTGCACTAAGAAGTCTATGTAACAGTGAACCTGTAAAACATAGGGCTCATCAGCTCTCTGAAGGTGCTGGTTTTAACTGAGGCAACAGTGCGTGCTGTTCAACACTCCCCCCCCCTCACTCTGTCTGTCAGTGCTCCATTTTAAAGGTGATCAAAGCTAGCTAGTGCTATACTGATGAGAAGAAAGTCTCAACAGTCGCTCAGTCACCATGGGCCATGTGAACTAAGCCTGAGTCCATTTGCTTGGCTTTCTGAGCATGCTTGTTGGTTTTCACTACAGCTGACCATGCATCCTTCACTGCCATCCCTCCTCCCCCCTCCCCAACCCTTGCCTCCCTTTGTAAGTGCTTCATTTTAGGGGTATTCAAAGCTAAAGGGAAGTCTCAACAGACGTTCAGTCACCAAGGACCACAGAGGTTCTCGGCCCTCGTGCTCAGCTACCTGAACATGTTGGTTTTCACTCTGCCAATGGTGAACCCTTCATTGCACCCTCCTCCCTCTCTACCAGTGTTCTCGCTAGGACTGGAAAACAGAAGAGTGCCTAACTTGCATAATTTTACATAACAATAGAAATAGGCATATCTTGGTTTTGAAATGCTCATAGTTTTGAGCTTATTCCTTTTCAAGCATTAAAACATGTAACTAAGAGCGATGAATCTTAAAATATAACTTTCAAACTAAATTTATTTACACTATTTGTACTGTTCATATATCCGCTGACAAAACTATTTCGCATTTCATGCCCATTTCAAGCAATCAAATAAATTTTGAGGCCAAATTTCAATTGTGATCAAACATAATCTAGCTATTGTTATCATTTTACAGTGTAAAACAGGAGTAAAATACGAAAAAAACAGAAGTGCGCTGGGAAAAACAGAAGGGCACTGGGAAAAACAAGAGGGCGCTGCATGCTTCAGTTTTGCCCTGACGAGAACACTGTCTCCATCAGTGCTTAAATTAAGCTACAACTACACGGGTCTGAAGGAAGTTGCAACTGACACTTTGTCTCCAAGGACCCAACTGGGTTCATTTTCTTGTTCAGCTAATAGCTAGACCCTTTTCCAGTTCCTTGTACCACTGATAAAAATAGACTTTCTGCACACATTCTTAGTGTAAGCCTCCAACTGAACTTAAATATTCACAAATTCCAGCAAGAAAAGGTGTTATTCACAACTCAGTGTATTGTTTTATTTCAAAATTCAGTTCCTTCAATGTTAGAGTTTGTGAATTTTTTACTTCAGTTTGGGGCTTACCCTGAGTTTGTGCGCTGACAGTCTATTTTTATCAGTGGTACTTGGAACTGAAAAAGGGTCTATTTTGAAGGTACTGCATGGTTATCAAGTGCTTAAGCCTATGGTGTACCCTAGCTTCACATAACCCCCCTCCCCCCACACCTTCCTCTGTTGGTGCCCTGTTTTACAGGTGGTCAAAGCTACAGCTGCACCAGTGAGAAGATGTTACAAATGCTTACATATCTATGTGTGTGTGTATGCATGAATAGTTAAATAAATGCATGTCTAATTTCCTACTTTTATTTGGCTTATGAAATGGCTCAGCAAAGCTTGGTCCACTGCCAATATGCCTTGGTCGTATTGGTAGTACTTTGACTTCTACTGGCCTGTGGAAAAAAGGACTAAATTATCAAACATCATACTTTATTTATTCTATTTACCCAGTGATACAGCCTACCCTATCCTGTTGTTCGTGCTGTTCAGAGCCCGTGGTTCAAACAGCAAATTAGGTGAAATGGACAAAGGTATTGCGATAGACAGAGTGTATACTTTTGTTTATAATGCAGTTCAGAGCCTGTGGTGCAAACAGCAAATTAGGTGAAATGGACAAAGGTATTGTGATAGTGTATACTGTTTTTTATGCAGTTCAGAGCCCGTGGTTCAAACAGCAAATTAGGTGAAATGGACAAAGGTATTGCGATAGTGTATACTGTTGTTTACGCATTTCAGAGCCTGTGGCTCAAACAGCAATTTAGATGAAATGGACAAAGGTATTGCGATAGTGTATACTGTTGTTTACGCAGTTCAGAGCCTGTGGTTAAACAGTGGATTAGGTGAAATGGACATTCAATTTAGGTATTGCGATAGTGTGTACTGTTCTATTTTACCCAGTTCAGAGCCTGTGGCTCAAACTGCGGTTTATATTTCAGGCTATCATAAAAAGGCTGGCCACATGTCATGAAGAAAAAGCTTTTCTTTTTATTTTCCTTGCAACTCTACTACCAAAACTACATGAATTGTGAGCCAAAAATAATCAGTTTACTTACCATCGAGGTGCAGACAATCCTTTTTCATGGCAGAAGGAGTAGAGGTTTCTAGGCTCCTTTAATTTAGGTACCTGCAAATTTCAAAGATACTTAACTCAGTTCCAAACTGACTACAAAAACTAGGATGGTGATCTTTACATATATTCTTGTGTTGTTGGACGTATCTGTCCACTTTCAGGCCTTAACCCTTTCATGCCTAAGGCATTTGTCAACATCTAAATTCTCCTTACAGTAAACAAAAGAAAACAAGCTGGTTAGTACTGAGAATATGAAATTTGATCATCCACCAAAAACTCTGGAAGATGAATCAAGAAATTCTCCCAAACTTCTCATAGGAATACTATGGACTTAAGTTGGGAGAATTTACAAACTCGCCTTTTGGCACTCTTAGGGGTTAAAGGGTTAAGGTCCTTCCTTACAGAGGGACCAATCTGAGGCAAAAACACTGTCCGGTTGGGAGTTTGGCTGGGGTGGCACATCTGTCAAATGATAATGCGGGTGTCCTAAGGTGAGCTCAGTGAGAACAGAAATCTCATGTAGAACAAAAGAGTAAATCTCAGTGACACCTGATTCTCAGTACGAGCACAAACTGTGAAAGCATGGGCTATAGAATTTTCACAATTTTTAAGACAAAAGAAGAAGCAGCCATGTTGGTGTACTAAAAAATAAAAGAAATTTAAAATTGAAATATTTTTGTTCAAGGGCATCAACATAGCCACAATGACGTCAGGTGGTTTAAACTGGCAAAACTTTATAACAAGTACAATACCAAGTGCATGTGTTTGTCTTTGAAACTACTTTAAAATAGAACAGAACTTGCATTTTTCAGACATTAGAATTTGGCTTTCTGTACTATCACTAGGTCAATGCTTTTTTAATTTTACTATCTTCCTTCTTCCTGGGGTAACTGGAACAACATTTTTTGGTGTTCATAAAAATGTGCAAATTAACAATTTGGATCATTTTGAAAAATTTGCAAACATTTTTGGATCATTTTTATCATCAGCCTGTTGTCAAATTGTTTTATGAAGGTATAAATTTCTGAGATTTTCTGATACACGGAGATAAAAACACACCTTCTTTCCCCCTTTGTAGCTGTAGACAAGTTGGGTTGTTCTTGGAGGCTCATCTTTCAAATCTGAAATTATAAAATTGATTTTTGAGTTAAAAGCATTCATGTGCTTATACTTGGAAATCAAACCTCAAATAAGATTTTTCTTGGTATGAAAACTTTGGTTAATTTGAGAAGTCTGAAAGATGAATTGCTGGTCCCTAAACTGTTTATTTCTAAGTTATATTCAATTCAAATTATATTATTGTGTATCACTCTTGATTTATAGTTTAGATTAATTTGCACATTCTGGTTTAACAAATGAAACCTCTCTTGGAACTAAAAATTGATATTCAAGTATAGAAGATTCAAAGCTCAAAAGCTGAATATGACAATAAATGCTGACTCAAAAGCATTATGCCTTAAAAAATTCAAAGTAAACAGTATATAGCACTCGAACCAAGGTTTTAACTTACCTAAACAAGAGTCTAATAGTTTAGAAATTCCTGGGGTAGACTTTGCTTTTCTTATGGCATTTGCATTGTCGTCGCTGTCTGAATTATCTGATTCTTTAGCCATTTGGCTTCAAATAGCTTCAACACCATAACTGTCGACTTCTTGAACCGATGTGATGAACTGCGTTACCATGAACAGACGCATCTGAAAAGACAATTCATAGATCACGCATCACGCAAAATTCTGAGACCAAAATTACTCAACTAACTGTTAGCTTAGTTTAACGTTTCCAGTGGTATTCTCCATAAATGTCGACTTCTTGAACCGAAGTAGATGAATTGCGTTACTATGAACAGACGCATCTGAAAAGACAAGACATAGATCACGCATCACGCAAAATTATGAGACCAAAATTACGACGTTAACGAAGATAAAAACCTTCAATGCAAATTTTACCAATTGCTAGCTTAGTCTAACGTTTTCAATGGCATTTGTCACTTGTATTAAACTGCAAAGTCACCCTATGGTTACTGCCATTCAGCGAAGTGAGTAACCTGACAACATTCAACAGGTCGTTAATGGAGACGTGTAAACAATGTTCATTTCTCTTTATTTTCAAAGCAATCAAACTCGAGTACCAGTAACTTACCTTATAAGTGATTTACCGTTTGTTTGTTGTAGTTTAAACAAGGAGATTTTGACCAAAGACAAATGTAATGAGCAAAAAACTTTGTCTCAGCAGTATCTTGATTACTTTTTGATTTACTTGAGTTCCAGTGCCTCTCTTCTTTAGGGGAACAACCGTACCCAGTCTCTTTCTCGAGTACGCGGTTCAAGCTGAATAAAGTTGCTTTTTGAAATGTTTAATTTTTATTTAGCGAAACCTTTGTTAGTCTCTTTAACTTTTCTAGTTCTTTTGCTAAGACCTTCATACAATGAAACTGAAAGACATTGAAGGTACCATACATAATAAATCTTTTGTTTTTATAGGTAATCGAAGAAGGCCCATCGAGGTAAATTTCGAAAAAAAAAACGAATTAAAAATCGTGTGGGAAGGGAAATCCTTTCAGAATCAGGCCAAAAGACAAGTGATTTTATTCGAAACTTGACGAGGACTTTTTTGATTACCTTTTAATAATCTAGCAGATAACTTATTATTTTCCTTTTTTCAGTTTTTCAAGACTTCGATTCGCGCGCGTGACAATTCGTTTTGTAAACACGACGCCTTGATTTTTGCTTGTGTGATAAACTAAATGTCCACTTTTTTGTTAACTAACTATTCAGAAAAAGCAACTCTTCTTCGCGCACCTAATTGAAGACAATATGGACTGGTTTAAAAAGGTGCGAGGCTTTGCCGGGCAGCGCAGTACAAATGAAATTAAGCAAATAATCTTTTTTGTTCTCTTAAAACTGTATAGAGGTCAGCCAAAAAAAGTTTTCAGTTCAGAAAATGATGCAGCCAAAACGAACTAAAACGTGGAAAACATTCGGCGAATGTTTTCCACGTTTTAGTTCGTTTTGGCTGCGTGTCTTTATTTCAGTTTTAGGCAGCCTAATTTTCAAATTTTTCCGGGAGAGTATGCACCCTAAATCCGAATCCCCTTCATGTTCGTCTCGGTATACAACCCTTTGGCCTTTAAAAAAACGGTTGCCCAATTATGAGATTACAAATTCTCATAACTTGTGTTTGTAACATTGGGTTTGACGTCACACAGCTCAAGATCTTTTTTCAAAAGACAGGGTAATCCACTGTCTCTATAGTTATTTTCTAAAGGGCATCGCTTGTGTTTTTTGACATTTTTAGAAAATGGTTTCGCCTCGTTTTCTCTCAACACTTTCCTTGTGCCCTCTTACGTCACAACCATTTTCTAAAATTGTCTAGAAACACGCGCGACGCTGTTTTATTCCCTTAATAGAAACCACAGTATGACGTCACAAAACGCAAGAAAACCGTTAAACAATTTTTTTCTGTGTGGACTTGAAAGGTTATTTCCTAAAAGGAATAAACAGTCTCGCTTGTGTTTTTAGACAAAAATAGAAACATGACGTAACAGATACTCGAAAAACCTCGCCTCAATTTTTCCTAACCACTTTTCTCGTGTAGCGTGTTCTATTTTTATCTAGAAACACGTGCGAGACTGTTTTATACTCTTAATATACAATTTACACATTTAGACTTACGATACATTGTTACACACCAATAGATAATGGAATTCTGAATATAAATCTTTTTGTGAAATGTCTAGTGTCTAAAGGAACCTATTAGTTTTCTAGCTAGACACTAGTCACTGCTTTTGACAAATAAACTTTTGCTGAGCTAAGTAGGTTCAACCGGTTCTTGTTAAATTACTCCGTCTATATCGCACGAGGCGTCGTGTTATATTGAGTTACATTGAGCTCAAGTTGATGGCATTCTTAATCGCTGCTATTTATGACGCTCAAACACTTGAGAAGAAACCGCTGGTCAAGAGCAACAGATTCCGCTTCTAGATCTAACATGGAAACTTTTTTCAGTGGAACAGTTTTTTCCTCAATACGTACACGTATTTGTACCGTATATATGTTATCTCTGATACTAAAGTGCTTTTAATGTGATAAATAGCAACTTAGTCTAGTTTTGCCGCTATTGAGGAATGGTTTGCATTCAACGTATGACACAAGTTTTAACAAAGAGAATATTTAACAGCACTTGAGGTATACTTTCGTCATCGCACCCCAACTCACTTAAATAAAGTAGATTTATATTGTTTGGTACTTTATCTAGCTTTTTTTATCTCGAATTGTACCAATCTATGATTTCAGTGTTCCAGCGTTCAATGAGCTTTGAACAAAAATCATTTGTTGTTATTTACTTTATCGAAAGTCTGATATAAGAACAATAAAACACGTGTTGATGCATATGATATACTCTCTGTGGTCATGTTATCGTAATGCGTGCGAGACTTTATGCAGTCCTCTCATGATCGGGTAATAGATCAGTATCACACGCACTTTACATGCCAACACGGTTTGATATGAGCTAAGACACTTGCGGTCGGGTAATTTAGATCAATATCGCACGCATTTCAGCTAATATGAGCAAAAACACTTGTGGTCACAAGTATAATCAGCATTTTTTAGAATAACAAAAATCACGTAAACATATTTTATTCATTTCGTTTGTTTTTCTCGGTGTTTTACGTTAGTCTTGTTGTGCCTTCTCCCCTGACCCCAAACTCTTTCAACAGTTGAAAATTGTACAAATCAAATATTTTTGTATTTGTGTAGATGTTTCTGCTAAATTAACTTCCCTAATGAGTGGGCGAGGGGTCCAATACTGGAGTGAATCATTCTTTTAAATACTTTTATTGTGAGTTTTTTGCTCTCCGTGCCGTTTTTTGACCAACTATGTATTTATAAACCGTTTCGCTGTCCAATGCAATCCCGTTAAGCACAGCAAATTGGCATGCCAAGCAAACCCGTCTGTAACTAGCTTTTTCCAATGTTCCACTGATTCAACTCAAATACTCCGTTCAACACTTCCTTGCTGTTCCTTTGAAGCACTAGTCGCCAGAGAATGAGAGCGAAACTGCTTATCAAATACCAAACCTCTTACACGCACGCAATCACAATTACTGCAATTACTAACCAGTTCAAAACTAATATATTTGTAATTGTAAAGTAAATTCAGAGTTCAAAGAGTTTGGTGCAAGAACAAATTAAAGTGAATCACAATTTAAAAACGGATTTATTTGGGGATTGCAGAGCGGAAAGGAACTATCTTTCGAAAGTCCTATCTTTCGAAAGTCGGATATTATCAAGTGTTTTATTCAAGGAATGAACTAGAAAAGAGCTTCGGCATTTGTTATATTGATATCGTTGTTTTATACCGGAAAAAATATGACACTTGTGTTATTCATATTCAGTAAATAACGAAGGTCGTGAATGGTGAAATAACGGTCGCTCGGGGTCAAAGTTGGCAGTATTTTTTTTTTCGGGGTTTTCAAAGAAAAATCAAGGTTGTTTTAGAAAATGGGTATAGTATACTCTCGGGATGCAAAACAACAACAACAAGTTCTTTATTCACCCAGGGTTGCTCATTATACAAAATTGAGAGAAGTTACATTGATTTGTAAATGGTTGCTGACTGTCTAAAATAACCATAGGGGCTAAACGAGTCATGCAGATAGCCAGTAATTAAATTGATTGGAATAAGTAAATCGGTACAAAACAAAAACAAGACGAGAAGTACAAGTAGGAAACATTGTAATTATGATAATATCAATAAGACTTATACCAGAAGTAATAATGAAAATCGTGATCACTAAAAAAAAACTGACAAATGTAAGTACTAGTACTTAGCACTCAGCGAACATCCAAGGTCTGTGAAATTCTCACGGGTTATATTAATACTTTGAAACTAAAGGAGTTTTTTATGTGGCTTCGAAGGCTAACTTCTTGATATTAAGTTCAAGTGAATTCCAAACTTTGACACCAGAAAACCGTATATGGAATACTCCATGATTAGTTCTTACTCTTGGAAGTAGTGAGAATGCCTGTTTAGAGGTAGTCTTGTTTTATAGTTATGAATTGTGCCGATTGGACGAAAATAGGTATTGAAAACTGTTGGAAGTAACCAGTTATGAAATTTAAACATGAATAAGCTTAAATGGAATGTAAAAAAACCAAGAATGCGTGTTTTTTAGTCTTTTACTGTTTTTGTCAAAATCGGTGAGGTATATTTAGGACGATAACTTTTTTTAAGCTAATTTTTAACATTTCCCGACAAGCTATCGAGCTATCCTTTTTTCCCGAGGGTAGCCGCCCCC
>JAOBAT010009282.1:0-10393 GCA_026413305.1 Hydrozoanthus tunicans | reverse complement strand
TAAAGTCGCCAATTTTAGTTGATTGCTTTCTATTGTAAAGATAGGATTTGAACCAATCGTGAACAAGCCCTCTTATATACCATATGTATGCAGTTTATCAAGTAATATCCTATGATTGACTGTATCAAAGGCTTTCACTAAGTCAATAAATATCGCAAAAGTATAATGTTTACGATCCATACTTGACTGTATATTGTTCAAAATATCTTGTATTGCATGGACTCACAAAGGACTCAGCGAACAGCACCTTTCAATACGAATTCAATAAAAGCATTTTCACTTAACTTCGCCATCGGATTTTTGCCTTTCAATAGACCTGTTGAAGAGACGTTCTTATGCAATTGGTAGTCTTTCCGGGCCATGCAGTGCTGTCGGGCTCAAATGCGAACGAAAAAGCTTTTCATTGCTGTCACTTTCTCGTGGTTAACTTTATTAAAACAAATGAAACGTCTTTGGTTTAAAACAGTTGAAACAGCAAATTTCTTTTATTCTAGGAAATTGGATTTTCAAACAGAAATTGTAATAAATTCGAGAGTCCAAAGTCCACAAAAAGTCAAACTCTCTTTATTGATTATTCATGCGAAACGTACATATCAGTTTGGCGGGAATCATCTACCAAAATTGTGATGACAAACGTGGTAAAGCTTCACGACACTTTGGTGCTTTCAAACGTATACTTTAGTCGCTCTTGAGTTGAGTTTGACACAACGTAAGCGCAACATTAGTTCGTCGTTGAAACGGTCCCTGGGTTCTTTTTATCTACGAGTATCAAAAACATTTTCAGTGTTCGATAAATAATTTGGCCGCTGTCGTTGCAGTGCTCTGGTATGTTTTACTGTACCAACATGCACATCTACTTTACAATGTACTTATCATACTAATGAAAGAATTGTGTTCTGGAGACGTTTTCAAGCTTTTGGTATTTTCAATCTTAAGTACAGTACTGGCTTAAAGAAGAATTATAATATTATCACGTCAATATTATGAGAGACAGCATAATTTGCTCTGGAACAAAGAATTTTTAAAAGACCTTAGTTATGATAAAATGAATAACGTTCCTGATCTTGAATAAAAATTTTATGAAGTCTATGTCCATATCAACAACTTAAAATTGATAACTCGGTGCGTGTTAAATTATTAACGCCTAGAAATTTAGTACTGTGTAGATTCATCTATCCAGGAATTTGATAATGAAATAGCCCTGAACTTAAACACGCTGAATAAATTCAGAGAAAGTTTTTTGTAAGCTTTCGAACTCTGCTGAGTCCTTGATCACATGACTGGTCGTGACGTCAACTCCGAAAGTCTGGGGCAGAGTCTCGCGAGAAGCTGTTCGATGCCAGGATTGCGTTGTTGGAAAATTCCAAAATGATCTCTCGGGAGTAGCCGTTGGCTGCCACTGTGCGTATTACACGCTTACCGTGACCTTAACCGGGAAAAAGGTCACCCAAATATTCAGCCCTCGACCACGCAGGGGATCGAACCGGGGACCTAAGGATTGGGAGGCAGAGATCTTACCACTGCTCTAACCCCTCTGCTATTGATTATTTTGCTTGGGCCACAGGGGTACAAAATATCTCTACTTTAATCTAGTTCCGGCGTTCTTCAGTTCCCTTTCACTGAATAGGCATTCAGTTCCTCCTTTATAAAAATAGCTTAACTAGGTACAAGGCAGGTGCCAAAACAGCAACCTTGCAACAGCGACGAATGCGGCTGGGAAGAGCTGGGGACGAGGGTAACTTTTTTAGCCAAGTATTTAAAAAAATAAGCAAGCTGTCAGTCTTTGTTTCAAATATTCTGGAATTGTGTTTAATAACGTCTGCATGTATGAAAATACAAAATTTCATCCAAAAATCATAAAAATATTATATACAATTAAAATACAATAGCCTATTTTATAGACAAAATCAAAATCACTTTGTAATATAACTACGTACTACCGAGATAATGGTGCAAAAATAACGAGAATAAAAATTCGTCTCTCGAATGACTCTTACGATTAGTGGAAATATTCTAAAACAGTTTCTCTCTCTAACGACGTAAAAGAAGAGCAGTGGCTGAGTGTAAGGATAAGTGACAAGCTGGACGTAAACTATACCTTTAACACGCAAGCAACAAGGACGACAACACCGACGACGACAGCAGAAAAAAAATTGTAAACTTATATAAAACCCGAAAACGGGAATATGACGTACTGTCCACCTGCACACCCTTGCCTTGAAAACTATAAACTTGAGAAGCCCAATTCGGAGTTTTAACGACTTTGGGAACGAGCAACAGAAGTTGTGCCAATCTTTATTTACCTTTACGGAAAACCCTTTAATCTTTTTCTGTCTACAAAGCAGCGTAACTCGGATAAAAGAGAAAACAAGAAAAAGGCAAGCAAGAAGTGTGTTTTTTTGGAAGCCGTTGTCGTGGATGTTGTCGTTCTCGGTCCCTAGCATTACAGTTTGACTCACTTTCTTTGCAATTGGGAAAGCAACAGAACAAACAGAATTTGGATTGGCATTGAGCCCCACGCATAACAAGCTAAATAAAGAAAAATTGTTCTCTCTTTGAAATGACAGATGACAATTTTAGAAAGTACTTCTATCAAGGTTTGTACTAGCAATCTAATAATCTAAAAGTGCTTAACTAGGTGTGTTACTCAGAGTTCATTACAGCGAAAGATTGATGTCTAACAAACCAATAAAAGTATCAACCTCTAACCTGCTAAAACGGTTTCACATCAACTAAAATGCTATAACTTTAAAACAGCTTCTTAAAAACCACTTAAGTGACCGTTGCTTTTTTTTGTCTTATTCTGAAAATAATCATTACTTTAACAAACTCTAAACTTTATTATTTTGTTGAGATTTTATCGTTTTTTTAGAAAATTAGCAGAAAACAGAGTTATAGAAGTTCAGTCCGAGACCGAACATACGTCAACACCAAGTCTTGACGGACAAATAACTTGGGATAAAAAGACGAGTCTCCAAACATGATTGATAAACTAGTACGAATCCTGAAATTTCTTGAGACTTTTAGAGAAATCGTGACTAGATAAGTTATAAACTAGACTAAATAACGAACTTATACAGAGTGTTATAGGATATTAGTTTCAAATGGACGATTGAGAAGCACACTCGGTAAGATTAGTTTCAATGCGTTATTATCAAATTGAATCGGGAAAACTGTTGTAGACGCATCTTAAATGTTGCTGAGAGAGAAATAAAAAACTAGTAAATTTGTACGGTGATACAACTAAGATTTCCAAGAACGTATCACCATTTGGAGCGCTTATAGAATCAAACAATTACTGCAGTTACGAAACTAATCTAGAAAACAAGTGGTTTAATTTGATGCGGTCCCCGAACCTTTTTAGTTAGAGGGAGAGACAGACGTACAACTTCACACAGGATCATTGGAAAAGCCAAGCAAGAGCTACTGCACCTCTCATTGTTATTCCAAGCAGAGGGGAGGGGTGGAGGTTTTGATGGATTATCCAGGACTTCCCCCCGGGGAGAGTGTTCATACTCCTTGGGGATTATAAGATATCTCGTACCCGGGGACGAGGGAAGGAAGGGGAAATCCAAGGGTACAACGCCCCGGCGAATGGTGCCTCTGATTTTCGATCAATAACCAAATTTCCAGCGTTCTGATTGGCTGAACTTAGGTCAATAAGCTACCGTACAGACTTTTTTGAGTTACGGACTTCAAAAGTCAAAACAATGTCTGGTGAATTTTATTATCCGCTCGAAATTACAAGTATTGAAGATTGACCCGTGAAAAGTTCTACAAGAGACGTCAACTGAAAATAGCAACCAGAAAGGTAAAGCCCACCGCACACTTGTGCGAAAGCATGCAATTTTCGTCATGCAATCGAAATTGTTGTCGCACATTCACCGCACACGTTTGCGAGAAGATGCAATAACCTCCGACAAACTGCGTTCACTTTTAAGAAAATCAAACATGTTTGATACATGCGATCATTATTGCATGCGATAGAAATTGCATCGCAGGCCCCCGCACACTTGTGCGATGTGCTGCAATTTTGATTGCATGCGACGAAAACTGCATGCTATCGCACAAGTGTGCGGTGGGCTTCAAGTAGTGAATGAAAACTTTCACCGAATGGAGAAGGTCGTCAAGTTTGTCGACGGTACAAAAACTGAAGCTCAATGAACTTGTGGAGAATTTTTTTACAAGAAGTAAATGCTATTAAATCAAACTAATGAGCCATTTGATCAATATCTTAATAACCTCGTTTTGCTCGGTCTGTCCGGGAGAATATTTTGCCCTCGGTCTTAAGTACAAACCTCGCTTCACTCGGTCTGTACAGTGAAAGACCTCGGGCAAAATATTCTCGGTTATATAGAGAAAATTTTTTTTTTATCTTCAGGAGTTTTCTATGTCTGATCAACTGAAATTTTCTAATTACCGAATGTCCTATTTGGCACGTGTTAACTGGCTGCCCGGTAAAGCTTAGTGTAGAATTTGTTACACAGCATGGTTTGTGCTAAATGGTGAAAACGAAATTCAAGGAGAGTTCCAGGAGTTTTCCAGGGTAGCAAAATATTTTTTCAGGACCCAAACCCTTGTTGTCCAAATTCCCGGAGTACTGCAGGAATACGGGGAAATCAACTGTTCGTCCAGGAAAATTCCAGGACACGGTAAGGGAATTCCAAAATTCTACAAATTTTCCAGGAATTCTAGGAGTGGTGCGAACCATGTCTCAATATGTTACCCCTAGATAAGATGGTGCGTTTTGGCCAAACCTGTTCGCCCGAGGGAGAAGCTGTTGCCAAAACTACCTTATACCACCGTCTATACGGCGCCGCCCTCTCTCTCCCTCCCTATCCGGAATAACATTAATAGGTGCGCATTGAGCACAATTGCATAAAAATAAATTAATTCCCATACCAGTAATCACAATTCTTCGCTAACTATAGTAAAACTATTCAATCTTTGCACATAATAAAAACGGTATTCAATCATGTGTATAAAACTATTAAAAAGTGTATTTACAACGATTCTGAAGTGTTAAAATAAAAAACTTCACCCTTAAAATATATTCCCTAAAGTAAATTTTTAGCTCAACTGAAAAGTTGATAAATTTCATCTTCGTCGTAGGAAGATTTAAAGGAGCAAAGTGCTCGTAGATTAAACTATCAACCTTCTCAGTTAATCAAAAACTAGCTGTTGGAGTTAGTTGCCGATTTCAAACAGTTTTTATAAAAGCTAAGTTAGAATTCCCTTGTACTCATATCAGCAGCTCAAATTTGATAGTTCTGAGCGTTTGATTGACGCCAAGAAATCTATCGGTGTAAACTTACCGCGCGCCGCCATTTTGAAAAGTGACGTGTACGGTTGCACTACCAGTCTCCACTCCCAATAAATACAATGAATGAGAGGGCGCCTGGCACTGCAACCATAACACGTCACAAATCAAAAAGGCGGCGGCCGGGAAATGGAAACCGAGGAAATGATAGAAATAAGTTGCTTGGCGTACACAAAACGCACAGAATTATCAACTTTAAAATGCTGATATAGGCACAAACCTAACAAAAGTTTTATTTCAGACAAAGAATTTTAAGGGTCGAGAATCACTTTAGCTACAAGTGAGAGGAACGATTTTCACGACATTTTCGTCTTCAGAGGATAAAACAAGCTCACTTTCAGTACGAAGACCACAAGAAACAATGACAAAATGATGTGTGCTAGCTATTTCAGTGTGGTAGTTCAGTGGTCCAATTTTGCCTCGAGGAAAGCTAGAACAGCGCGCATCCTACAAACAAACCTGCTAGCGGTAGTCTCAAAAAATGCTTTCCATTTGTTAGTTCAGCTCAACTCGATAAAAAATTGGTTCAATATTTTTAACATCCATAAAAACCTTGATCCGTAGCCAGGTTATCGCCTCTCTTTCACCGGCAATCTTGGCATGAAAGTCTGGTACATCAACGAAACCTGTCCGTTATTTCTGGCCTGAGGTTAGTCCAGCATACCTGTGTTGAGAACTAATACCTATCTACGATGACCGTTTTGCCGTGGCTCATTTCTGTCCGCCGGCGCACCAGCCCGCTGGTCATCTATCCTGTTTGACTGAAGGCGCAGGATCAAGCTAAAGAAGTCTTCATCCGGGACAGTCGGTGCTGGTCGCATCGGTGGAGGTTCACTTCGTTGATCGTTCATTCTTTCCTTCTGCAAAGGAAAGCACGTCGTGTTTAGTATTTACCCTTTTTGCTTTGAACGTATTTATGTTCTCTTAAAGGGAACCCGCACCCCCAAAATGATTTTCTTATATGTTTAAAAACATCAGTTTGGGATTCCAAAAATGTACTTTCTAAAACAATTCATTTATTAATATTCTACAAAAATGAAGAAAGAAAGCACTGGTCAAACCCACGGAGGCCGCCATGTTGCACTGACGTCTGACGTCACAACGTCAAACTGTCAAAAGAATCTTCTCGATTGTCTTGTTGGGACTGTTTTGTTGCTTGCACTTTTCGTAAAATTATCCGGTACGATAAAAAAAAACCACTTTCCTTTTCAAGCAATTTAACAAAAAGCTTACATTTCTTCAATAACTGCAAATTTGACGTTGTGATGTCACGGGTTAGATCGCAAGCGCAAATATGGCGGCTCCCTTAACCTACAAGACAACAATTTTGGAGTAAAGACCTGTTCCCTATAACAGTCGTGGGCACCATCAGAACCTGCGAACACAGCTATCCATTAAATTGATAAATAAAAGTAACAAATCTGGTGCGGCATACCTGACTCTTAATGACCATCTCATACAAGTCTTCACCAGTTGCACCGCTTTCTTTCTTTTTCCTCTGAAGAGAAAGCTTTCGCGCTGCAGGACGAGAAAGAAAACAGTTCGTCATCAAGAAAAGTGAGGACAAAGAAGAAATATAGCGTTTATTCCGAATGTGAGAAATGAGCTATAGCATCCAACTGCAGACATAAAGCGGCCTTTGTCTACAAATGGAATTTTGTAGGCAAAAAAAATTTCATGCCAGCCTAGTGAAATTGTACGATGTTGCGTCACGCTTAGTTGGGCTTGAGGAATGGTTATTTAACTGATGCCCCTCTAGCTCTCTTGGCGTAATATATTCCAGCCACAAGAGTACTGTCTGGGCTCACTGCATGCTTGACCATTAGTTCAGCTAATTAAATTACAGTCAGCGTTCAAATTTTCTACCTCTACTTAAGGTGAGTTAGCTATTTGTCTATACATTGATAGTTCTTGTGTAACTTGGGTATTCGGAGGATCTCTAGCTATCGCTTCTCGGTGCTTAAAAGACTCTTATTAGCCACGTTTTGTTTTTCATTCTTCGGTAGATTTCTTAATGGCTGGTTTATTGCATAGTCAAAAACAAGAGAAATGAGCTAGCGTCCAACTTCAGAAATAAAACGGCCTTCCTCTGCAAAAACTTTAAACTATAGAAAATAAAAATGTATAATCTTCTAATGTTTTCATAAAACTTATGTATTCATACATTTTATGCATACAATTCACATAAATTTTACTTTATATGACTACTATTAATTATCTTTGGTATCCTGATTTCATGTTGTGTTTCTGCCTTTGGCCATTGAACTTTAATAAGCCCCCCGTCTGGACAGTCTCCACCCCGGGGACTTGTTAGAGCATTTACAGAAGGTGAAGAATAACACGCCTCCGTTGGTAGATCGTGGTCGTAAACTTACTTTGTTTTGGAAGAGATGTGCTCTCCTCGTCGTGGGGGGACGTGCACCGCTGTTCGTTCATACGATTCCCCTGGACACGCGCCAACATCTCCAATAAGTCTTCAGCACTGTTGCTCTTGCCAAATCTCACCTTCTGTTTGAGTTTTCCAGACATAGACTTGGTTTTTGGTGGTTTGTTTGGTTTGGGCAACTCGCAACGTTGATCATCCATTCTGTTTCCTTGACAACGGTTGAGGAAGTCAAAAAAGGTCTCGTCTAACACGCTCTCGCTCTTTGGACTCTGTTAAAGCAACGGAAACGCAATAAAGTGTCACTCCTACTCCTGGTTTAGAAATTGTTCCTTATAGACCCTTTTAACGCCAAAAAAAATTAATCATATAAAGAAAATGTGGCCAACCACGAATTCTGCGCATCGATATTAGCAAAACTGCAAAGTTTTGTAAGCATTCGTCAAAAACTAATAAAGATAAGGATTATGAAACTTGATCTTTCTCACTTGTTCCTACAGAGAAGTATATTGGCAAAACATGGAAACGAGGCTGGACGGGCACCAATGCCTTTCCACTATACTACTCCTTGGAAATTTTCCAGCATCGAATCTTTATATCTCCTTCAAATTAAGGCCAATCTTTGTTGACCTTCGCAGCTTTACTAATATTAATGAGCTAAAATTGATTACATATTCGTTTCTTCGATAAACTGAACATATTTTTGTGTCATGCTAGCGTGGAAACGGTCATAGTGGTTTGAAATAGAAACATCTCGGTACTTGAGTAGGTTTAGGCAAGCACAGTCCAAACAGTAACAAAATGAGTTAACGTAAATTTCAGACGTTATTCTTGCTGAAGATGTAAAAATCAGCAGTGTTGCACAGTATACTAATCACATAAAGAAACAGCCAATATGCTACCCTGTAATAAATTTAGCTAGTTCAGCAAGTACTAAAAAAGCTGGGGTTAAACATTGCAATATTCTGCTACTAACACCAACCTTCTTCAGTATTTAAAGCACTTAACTTCAAATACAAGGGCATTGCCCTTAAACGCAGCCTAAATGCTCGTCAAAATTGGTGGATTAAAAAACATTTGGTCTATGAAACTTAAGTATGTAAGAAAGAAAAAAAAAATGCTAATCGGAATTGCGAATTGTCGAATTAAAAAATCTGAAACTCGGTCAGTAAACTTCAAGAAAATTTCCCTAAAATATCAATAATCAAAAATTAACATAGGCTTACCTCAGAATAAAACAAAATTCTCTCCCCTTCGCCAGAACAAGTAAGAGAACAAACAATTTTATAACGTTTTGTTGACGTGTGAAATGCAGCGTACGATAACGAAAACTATTGTTTTTGAGCCATAAAAAAACTCATATCCGATCTTAGATTTCGCGATTAAATTAGGAACTGCGTCAACGGAAGTTTAAACAGCAAATCAAAAGTTAACAATAAAATCAAAACAGCTTTAGTTACTGTCATCTTTCTTGATCGTTTGTGTTAAGAAATTTGTTCGAACAGAAAAACTTCGCCTAGTACTTTAAACATTTAAAAAGCTATTAACGTTAAACTTTTCTTCAAACTTTAACTGAATTAGACAAATTGTACAGAGGGCATAACTGAGCTTTCAAGCACTGTTAATTCAACGACTTAGTTATGTGTTGGAGGCAGAATTTGAACAAGCAATTGATAAGTGGGGTCGAATCTGGTTTCTCACAGCCCGTAGTTTCAATTTAATAAAACAAAGAAAAACGAAAACGCTTTCAAAGCAATGTTCGGTAAACAGCCTTTATAGCCGTAATGAGCCGAATGTAACACCGAAGCAAATCATCAAAACAGACTGAAGAATGAAGTTATGGTTTCTATTTTGCATCGAATTCAAGTGCATGGGTTGGAAAAATATAGCATTGTATGATTTAGATATTACCTTGAAAAGAGATGCGATGTTTTCAGAAGTATCAAGTACGCCAGTTTTACTTGCAACGAAGCGGTTAAAAAAAACAGCTTAATGGCTGAAAATTTTATTTTCTTTGACATAAAAACAAATCTTAAGACGGCAACTACTCTAAAAAACTAAGCTTTTTATATTTGACTTAGAGTAAGTATTTTGTGTTTTGATGCAAGAATGTGGACAAACACCTTTGCCTGTACATTTATATTCTCTTAATTAGTATTTTCAATAAAATTGTCTTCCTTAATAATATATAACGAATGATAAAACTAACTCGGTATAGCTCTACTGTCTCGCCTAAAAGCTAAAGTTCTTAGAAGTTTCCAGTGAGACCGAGCTTAATGGCTATATTATCCACGGTTTAAAATTAGTTTTCCTTTGTTTTTGGTATGATAACGAGTTTGTTACAAGGAAAACTAAAATTCAAACCAACGACAAAATCGAACAACAGCTATACAATCTAGTTTATTTACCTCTCCCATTCGCACCTGCACTTCAGCAGTGTCGACCACCTTTGAGCTTGTAAAAGAAGTGGACCGTTTTCGCCCCTTGCCCTAAGATAGTGCACAAAAGGAACAGCAAAACTTATTAAAACCTCGTTTCAATCCCTATGATAACCTCGCTTACAACCAGTTTATAATCAACTTCTTCTCGATTATCAATCAATCAATGAATCAATTGTCAATCTCAACCTCGTTTCTATGTCAATCTTAACCTCGTTCCTATGTCAATCTCAACCTCGTTTCTATATCAAT